>CAUYQG010205005.1:0-49559 GCA_963574415.1 Tarsius wallacei | reverse complement strand
TCTATGAAGCATAGATACTGAGTATTCATGCTCTCCTCTCTCTAAATGCTTTCCCTTGGGCTGTTTCTCCATGGACTATCTTTCTGTGGCTAGTACTCCAAAATGCTTCAATACCCCTGAACAGCCTTCTAAATTCAAGTTCCAAATGTCTACTAGATATTTGCACTAAGACACCTGCTAATACCAAAGACCCTAAGCAGAATATTTATCTTTGACAACTTTTTTTTTTTTTGAGTCAGAGTCTCACTCTGTCACCCAGGCTGGAGTGCAGTGGCACACTCATGGCCACCCCAGCATCGACCTGCTAGGCTCCAGTGATCCTTCCACTCAGCCTTCCAAGTAGCTGGAACTACAGGTACGTGCTACCACGCTGGCTAAATTTTTATTTATTGTAGACATGAGATCTCACCAAGTTGCCTGGGCTGGTCTTGAACCCGCTGGCTCAGGCAATCCACTCACCTCGGCCTCCCAAAGTTAGGATTATAGACTGAGCTACCGAGCCTGACCTATCTTTGACATCTTCTTAGAGGAAACAGTCCTGTGAATTTATGCACTGCCATGGGTCTTATCTCTTTCACTAGCCTTCCATGTGTCTTACCTCCACTGGTTCTCCTGAAATAGTGGAGAGTCTCTTCCCCTCAGTCTCTTTCTCTTCCAGATAGCTGGGTTAGTTTCACTGGAAAGCCCAATCTCCAGACCTCCAAACCTTCCTTGCTTTCTTGTCCATGGGATAAAACCCGCATTCCTTAGCCTTATATTCAAGATCATTGTCCATCTGAACTATCACTTACTTTACAAGCCTTATTCCGAACTTTCTCCGGGTTGTCAAAAGACAACAACAAAAAATCTTTTAAAGGTTTAAAGTTAGTTTTATTCGGAAGTCTTACTGATGACTATAGACTGAGGCCTATAGCCCAGAAAGCAGCCCTTTAGAGAAGTCCTATCAGATTGCTCCGGCACAGTGTTTCAGCCCACTGCTTTCATACAGATGATGGAGGTTCCATACATTCAAAATCACAAGGGACTTGTTCAGAAATTGCATTAAAGCAGAATTGCATCAAGGTTTGGGTGTAAGAGTACATCTGGTTATAGATGACAGAGGCATAATCACTAACCCCATCAGGCCTTACCTTATGGGTAGGAAAATGCAAGGACTGGGTTCATTTATCGTTTAAGTAATATAGTGACTCAGGCAGGAGACGTGGGGGACCGTGCGCACTATCCTGTTTTGTCTTCAAAGCATCTTTTCAGAGAGGTGCACTTCATCATAGTCAGGGGCTTTGTGAAGTTATGTTGGAAAGCAGAAATAAGCAAATGTGACTTCTTAGATTTTCTCCTTTGTCTCACATCAGTATGTGAATTTTCTCTTCTAATCAATCAACCTGTTCAGTGTTTCCTCAAAACACTTTAAGCCTTCCTGCTTTGGGGCATCATTTATCCTTCCTCCTCATGTAGTATTTTTGCCATTCTCTCCCCCTTCTTTTTATGCAAAATTTCCTTTTTTTTTTTTTTTGAGAAAGCAGGATTTATTGAGAGAACAGAAAAGCTCCCACAGTAGGAGGGGACCTGAGGGAGTTGCCTTTTTTTTTTTTTAAGACTCAATATAAACCCCCAACTTCTGCTTACTTCAGAGTGAAGTTATGGGTTCAAGTCCCAAGACTTAATGGCTTAGTTATATAGCAGAGATTGCAAACTGGCAGCCTATGGACCAAATCTAGCTTGAAAATATGTTTTCTTTTGTCCATATAGTGTTTTAAAAATGGTTTTGAATTAGTTGTCAAGAGTTAGAAACCCAACATTTCACGTTACAAAAACAAACAAACAAAAAACCACAGCCAGGCACAGTGGCTCACACCTGTAATCCCAGCACTTTTGGAGGGCAAGACAGTAGGAATGCTTGAACCCAGGAGTTCAAGACCTGCCTGTGCAACATGGTGAGACCTTGTCTTTACTAAAAAAGAAATTTAAAAAAAAATTGGCAAGGCATGGTGACGTATACCTGTAGTCCCAGCTATTTGGGTGGCTGAAGTCGAAGCATCACCTGAGCTGAAGAGGTCATGCCACTGTACACCAGCCTGGGCAACAGAGTGAGACCCTGAATCAAAACAACAACAACCAGATTTTCAGCCAACTTGGACAAATTCAAAATAGGCCTCTGTATGCCCATGTGGTAACTACATGCAATTGCTGTATTAAACGGCCCGTTAGCCAATGTAAGTGTGTTGTCACCACTGCTACTGCAGTGTGTCTTGTACTAGGCCTCTACCTTCACTCCTATATATTCTGTTCCCCATCCAGCCCCTGTGGGACCAGGCAGTTAGTTCTGTAAGATCATATGACTATATGACTACTTCTTTGTTGTCTTGAACTGTTAAATCATTCTTCATTTTTCTTCACTCCTATGTGTTTGTCTTCAATCATCATCAAAATCGAAATGCTTCGCTGGGCACAGTGGCTCATGCCTGTAATCCCAGCACTTTGGGTGGTAGAGGCGAGAGGATTGCCTGATCCCATGGGTTCGAGACCAGCCTGGGCAACTTGGCGAGACCTCGTTTCTACAAGAAAATCAAAAAATTCGCTGGGCATGGTGGCACACACCTGTCATTCCAGCTACTTGGAAGGCTGAGGCGAAAGGATCCCCTGAGCCCAGCAGGTCGAGGCTGCAGTGGCTGTGAACATGCCACTGCACTCCAACCTGATGACAGAATGAGACTCCAACTCAAAAAAAAAAAAATTGAAATGCTTCTTCTATGGTACTTCCCTTGAGATCTTGGTCTTGTATTTGTAAGGAACTAAATAAATGCACTATGATGATTTTAACCTTCTCTTCCTTGCTCAAAATGTCATACCCCTTGCTCAAAAGGTTTTGAGGTCATATTGTTTTTAACAGACCTGTACTATAAGGAAATAGAAGAGAAATTCAAATATAGAAACAGGACCAAAGAAACAAGAAGCAAGGGGAAAGTAATAAATGTGACTTCCATGGTTTCTCATATAAAGGGAGAGGAAAGCTAAGATATATTTTATGTCAAGGAGAACCAGATCTGCAATCTACAAAAGCCCCACTTAGCAGGGTTCTGGTTTTTTTTTATTTGCTGGACACAGCCGCTTTTTATTTTTAAGTGACATTTTCTTTCAAATAAAATAATTTGGGCTTTTGATAAGGTCATCATAATGAAAATTAAGTCTTCCATTTTATTTCTGCTGATTTTAAAAATAACTTACGGATCTACAGTTGGTTAACATTTACTGCTTTTTTATTTTTAGAAGTTGGCAAAGAGATCCATAACTATTTTTCCACCAGAAGTTTCCAGGTTTTCTGTGTCTTCTCCTCCTTCTCATAAAGTTTCCCAGCATAATGTATAGAGAAATGTCCCATTGGTGACTATTTCCTAACATGGTCCGTTATTTGCCAGTGATTTATCATTAGTACCTGGTGAGACTGTTCTTCGATCCATGTTAAGCCTTCCATTAGTCAAATACCAAACCCAAACATGTTTTCCTTCTATCATGGACTCCAAAATATCTTTTTAGACTAAAGATTTTAAGAGGCAACTTCTTCAGGATTCTAAATCATTATAGTCTTTATTGTCACCCATGCAAGCACTTCACAAGGGAAAATATAATCTTGGACTAAAGGAAAGAGGCAGCTTTTAAGATTTATTTTAACATGCATGAAACTCTCACAAAGGTCTAAGAATACACAGTCACTCTTCCCACCTAAAATATTTGACTGTTATTCTCACACTGATATTGATTGGGAACATGGAGTCTCTTTTTGGACCCATGAACCTACAGTCCTACATGCTTAGTGTCTAAGGCAGTACTTCTGGCACATCTGGTGCCAGCACTGTTGTTATTTTTCTTTCAATTTACTGTCTTTTTTGTACTAAAAAAACATTTTAGAAAGCAAGTTTACATACCTACTATCAAAGGAAGACCGATATTCCTAGCCTAAAATGGAATATTAGTGAGATATTCAGTGCAATAAAAACACACCATGTTATTCAATTCTGTCGAGGTCCTCCTGCCTATCTGAGTGAGGTTCTCCTTTTTCTCTCTGTACAACAAGGGATAGAGCTGGTGTGAGAGAGATGCTAAATATATAATAGTACCACACTGAGACTCTCTAAGGGCTATTTAGAGGGGTTAAAAAAGAACTAAAAGGATAACTTTTTAACCAGGGATGCAGTGTTATTTAGGGGCCCCTTTGGGGATCACTGAAGGTTGTCTCAGATGTGACACAAGCCTCACACTTTGGTAATCTCTGGACAATGAATATGCCTCCTACTCCCTCTAATATATTTTAGGAAATGTTGATGAAAGAGTTGATCCTACCATTAGAGGAAAATTGGTCTAAGTATGCTTCCACAAAAATCTCCACCTGTGTGAAATGTTTGCATAAAACTTGTTCTTTCAAGAAAGATGCTACAGCAATGCCCAGGTCAGACTGCTTTCGTGTACCTGTCTCCTCTTCAGTTCCTGCCCCGCCTTTTCTCTTTCTCCTTCCATTCTTCCTCCTATCCCTCTTTCTTCTTTTTCTTGCTTCTTGTTCATCTTCTTCACAGGACAGTCACCCTGGGAGTTTGTTTGGGTCATTATTTTGGGAACAGACATACTTCAGATGTCTCCAAGGCATGGCCATAATTCCCAGTCTACCAAGTTCTGGGATATTCTTAGGGCCTCAGGGAAGCCCTCCGCAAAAACGCCTATTTAGGATTTTTTTTTAATGTTAAACTTATTTTTCAATTTTTTTGCTAATATATCTAGATCTGATAGCTTTTTAGAGCTACTGAACCGAGCAGGAAGATTCTAAAAATTGATCTATATGCTTCTGTATAGGGTATTCTTTAAATGCTGTGTCCCACTGCAACTTTTTACCCCACCCCTCAAGAAAGCAAACTTGAGTCTAAGTCTAAGGAATTGAACTTGGGCATTAAACTACAGGTCCATGAGAAAATTTTTGCATGAGCAAAGCAAATGAACATGTGCTCAGTGATTTGTGAAACTCAGGTGATGATTTTTTTCCCCCAAGCAGAATTTCAGCTTTCATTTATTCAATTAGTGACTTTAGCCTAATTTTAGGGAAACAGTTTGCATTAAAAACTTAGTCAGCATTTGTGGGATTTTCTGTTCAGCTCTACCTGCGTCTCCTTCTTTTGAGAATTTGCCTAGTCACGACCAATTTCTCCAGTTGCTGTTGGAGCAGCCACTTTATACACTATTACCCTGTTCCCTGCTGACTGTTAGTTTGTCTAGGGGCAGCCACTGACTCCAACTGGGCTAACCAGATTCTGATCTGGAGATCAGATCCTTGAACTCAAGATGCTAAAGGCTGAGTTTTTTTTCTCTCCAGTAACTCAAATTGTGAAAGGTGCAGTTCGAGAGCTATTGTGTGCAAGTTTTCTTCTTAGAGGAAAAGTCATTGAGCCAGAAGCTGAAGTTGACATGCAGAAAGAGTTAAGCATCTTGATTGCTCTTGAACCCTTGGTTATATACTTTCTAAGACCCAACGTCCTCCCTGCCATTCCTAGTGCCTAACTGTTACATAAAATATCAGAGTAGCCTCTCTAAATTTCCCTTTTTGCTTAGGGTTTTTCATATGGGGATTCACTCACATGTGACCAAAAAAATCCTAATAGGTGACAAATGATCATTATAAACAATCGAGTCTCATTCAATAACTAACACTTTTATGAACAGAGAGCAAACTTAGATACAGGCCAGGGCATAAGTTTAAGACATCTTAGTCTCTAACACTACACCACCCCTAATGAAGTAAGTAATAGTCTGTCCTCATTTTATAGATTGAGGACTGTGGCACTTAGAGTATATGGCACATACTCAAGATCACATCGCTTGAACTTATGAACCAAACACCGTTTTCTTTTTCCTTCAGGCACATCCTTTTGATCTAAGCTTAAAAGCCACTTCCTCCTCAAAGCCCTCTAAACCCCTGGACTTTGTGAATTGTCCTTTCTATAGACTTTCCTTAACCCTCTCTTCTTTTATAGTATTTTATTCCCTACTTAAGTGCTTGTTAAACAGTTCATCTTCCTCACCAGATAGTAGCCTCTGTGATGGCAGGAACCCTGTCTATCTTGTTCACTGTTGCCCTTCCCATGGGATGTGCTTAATATGCCTAAATGGTGACCAAATAGATGAATGAAACAGTATATGGGATTTGTAGCAATGTTCTCGTGGGCAAAGCAATTGAGCTGTATGATATCAGAGCATAACTTCCAGTTGTAACTCTTTGGTTTTGCTGTGTTGAGCATTTGCTGTTGTAATCATATATGTAGCATTTAGTCTTGTAGCTTTGGGTACAGAAATGCTCACAGATGAAGTACCAGGAACCTCCCCATTTCCCCGGCTTCCCTGCCTTTGGGCTAGAGATTTTAGCAAACTGTCAGTCACAGAACTATCCCTGCTTCTCCACTGAACACACACTAGAACAATGAGATCTGATCCAGGAACTGAACAGCAGTAATTAGGAACTTGATGCAAGGTCATCGGATGACAGTTTTTGGAATGTCTGTTCATGACTTCATGCTGCTAAGTTTCCCCAGATATACAATGGTTTCTGCCCTACCAGAGATGGTATGGTTCACTCTAGCTTTAATTCTGGTAGCTACCTAAAGCCTTTGCAATAAATTTCTTTCTTCATTTCTTATTAACTTCAGTTTGCTAGAACAGGTTTCTGTCGCATGTACTCAAGAGTCCGTAGCAATACATGAGCTAGGACCAGGCTGAAAATGAGAAAGCAAGAGGAGACTGAGTAATTGCGCTCATTGTATAAATCACTGATGGGTTTCGCTGTCCCTTGGGCATTTGCAACATAGAAGAGGACTTGGGTGATTGGAGGGAGTCTCTGATTTTGTAATTGTGTAGGGAAGATTAGGAAGGAGAGAGAAGGGAAGTCAAGCGGCAGATTGGGAGAAGGCTGGACACTTAGCCACCAGTTGGAATTGAACTCACCCCGTCAAGTCTGAGAACAGAGCAGGGAGGTTGTGCATGCTTGCTATAGGTATGCAATATAGGAAGAGAGACGGCCAAAAAAGCTGAGGCCGTTTATTATTAATAGTTGGTCTTTCCTATTCTTATCTGTTAATTTACTCCTGGAGAAAAGGTCTGAACATTTTCCTTTAACCTTCATCTCTTTGGGGAAAGGGCCCTTTTTCTCTACTTAGAATCATAAGGAGTGGGATTAGTGAGTATCACTCTCCAATATGGAAGTTAGACCCCAAATTCCTTTTAGTTCTTTAGAATAATGAATGCAGAGAGAATTAGCCAAAAATACAATTTCCCAACAAAAAGAAAGACTTACTTCAGAGCTTGAACATGCTAATATGGTCTGGATAAAATTTCCAGTCCTTTGGAGCACACTACTCCCAATATGCCCAGTATGGCAATGCCATGGCTGTTTGACTCATGACAGGTCACTATGAGACATCCTCTTAAAACTGGATTGGTAATAGGAAGTCAAATTCTCAAGATGGTGTCTTTCAGCACAAAGTTCCTCTCCAAGGAATAAAGCCATTTGGAATGAAAAAACGAACCAAATGTCTTAGTATCTCCTTGCAAGCTCATCCTGAGCATGCTTCAGAAAGAAACACACATCTGGACAAAACAAAAGCTTTCCCTATTAATGTAAATATGATTTCCATAATGGACTGCACGGTGGTGCCTTCCTGATGTAATTGCAAGAAGCCTCCTTGGCTGCATTGAGAAACCTTATTTACTACCATAAATAATAAACTTGTTTCCTGCAAAAGTAATCTCTTTGGAGAATACCGATCAGAAATATTCCCATCATCTTGGAGTCTCTAATGTGTTTTGCAGCTGGGTGTTTTGGGGTGTATTTCAACAAATCTCTGAACTAGATTTCTGATTCTGTCCTACAGAGAACCGTGCTGTATTGCTATTAATCTGAAACATTCACCGCAACACAGCAATTTGGTGAAATTATAATTGAAACATGGTACTTGACCCTGAGGGGACCATGGAGAAAGGGATTTGCTTTGGTGGCTTCTCATGCATCATTTAAAACCTGCTGCTGCTAAATCAAAGCCTCGCTTATATCTTAACTATATAAACCTTTTATCGACAGCCATTTCAGCCTGGTTATAGAATACTGTGCTCCTTGCCAGCTCTATCATTTTTCTCTGTCTTTATTTTTCCATAAATTGGATTACTCTGATTAATAATAATCCTGCTGTGAGATTCTGGTGGCCATTGAGCAGAATATAATTAAACCACAAATGTGCAGTTTAACTGCGGAAAAGACATTTGAAATTATAGAAAATCAGTGAAGTTTAGTTATTTCACATACACAAGGTAATAAACTAGGCTAACAAGGTATTGCTGGTTGTTGGGATCCTTCTGGGATTCATCTAAAAAGAAGAGATGAAAGGGATGTATAGTTTTACCTAGTTCTAAGTAAATAGGTTTTGCTAAATCATTGGGGGTGGGGGTGCTGAAGAACATTCTTTTTCAATCTTTTTACATTCTGGAGTTGTTTCTAATTTAAAAGGGTCAGTTGAAACAAATTAAATTAACCCTCCTTGATTTTTCTTTAGCTGAGACTGCTAGCTGTGTTCCAATTTTAATTTTTTCCCTTTTTCTTGTAGTAACAGAAGTGGCACAGGGTCACTCAGAATAATAACTACATTTCCCAGCCTCCCTTGCAGTGGGTTACTGCCATGTCACTAAGTGAGATATGTGCTGTAAGTTTCTCTATCTTCTTCTTAGTGGTCGGAATGTGTATGTGCTGGTAGGAGCTAGAACAGCTGGCTGAGATGAGAAGACAGAGGCTAGATGCTAAGGTTAGCAGGGAAACCGTGTGCTGATGATTGAAGAGATTCCTTAACCTGTCCAGAAACACCTATGCAAACTCTTCCCTAAGAAATCTGTCAACTTCTATCTTGTTCAAGCCACTGTATTTTAGGGTATCTTTGTTACATCATCCTAACTTGATTCCTTACTCAGTTTTTGAAACCCAGACGATACAAATCACAGGTCTACATTCATGACAAAATTAGATGTTTTCAGCAGCAAGTAACAGATCTCTGGACTCAAACAGGCTCAAACAGTGAAGCAGATTTTTACCTCTCAGAACAGCAGGTCCAGGGGTGGAGCAGACCTCCAGGTTGCTTAGTTCAGCAGCTCAATAACATCATTAAGGGCTTCCTTTCCCCAACCTCTGCCATCCTTGGCATTAGCTTCATCTTCAGGCCTGCTACAAATATGGCTGCTCTAATTATGAGCATCACATCCAGCTAGGACAGCATTCATTGGACAAAGCCCATTTTTTCTGTAGCTGCTTATCAGGAGAGCAGAAAATTGCCCAGAAGTATCTCCCTTCCCCAGTAGTGTCCCGTTCATGTTTCAACGGCCAGTATAGCCACATTCCTGACCCTATTACTGACAAGGGGAGTGAAATTACTGCTAGACCAAACAGTTCCACCTCTGAGGTTTGAATACAGATAGGTCCATGCGTCTGGCTGTGTGGGGGAGGGGTTAAGAAATAAACATCACTGGGTGGAATAATTGAGGAAATGATTGATGGGTAGACCACCAGCAGTGTCTACTACACAAGAAAACACTATAAATGGATCTGGAAATATGAATGAAAAGGTATAGATTAGGGATTTTCTTCAAAATAATATGGAAAAAAGGAAGCAGATGTTACAGACAAAACAAGACTATCCCTGAACTGAATAATTGTTGGGGTTCATGGAGGTTCATTATACTTTTCGCTCTGCTTTTGCAGATATTTCAGATTGTCTATAACTTTTTTTTTTAAACTTCAAATAAAAATAAGTAACCTAAGCAAAACAAGGGAAGAAAAAGTAGCAAGAGAAATTTGGCCTGGTTTCATGTTAGCAATGATATTAGCTAACATTTATTGAGCATCTGTTCTTTGTTAGGAACTCTGTTAGTTCAGAATGGCTTAGGCCAAAGGAGAATGTATTTGATGGTGTGGCTGAAACTTCCAGGGGTAGGCCCAGATGAGTGGCCTCTCAATTCTGCTTTTCTGTACACCGATGGACACTTGTGCAGTGGCCTGATAGCTCCTGGCTGGCTCCCACTTCTTCAGTGTCTAAGAGGAAAGAGCACTCTCCTTTTTAGTATTCGCAGCAGAAAGTCCCATGCTAGGAGCTCATTTACCAAGTATGGATTTCATACTCATACCTAAACCAGTTGTGGTCGAGAGAATAGTTGGGAGGTATATCTTAGGACTGAAAGGGGCTCAGGCACTGTGGTTGTGGTTGTGGTTGTCTCACTTATTACTTATAAAAACCCTAGGCACATATTTTCTTAACCCATTTTACAGATTTTCAAAATGGAGGCTTGATGAGGTCAAGTGTCTTGCCCATAGATACATGGTTAATAATGGTAGAGCTAGGATGAAACACAGGATGCTTGATTTTGGAGACCACAGATTTCACTGCCTATAGTGAGTGAAACAGTTCTTTTTGAACCCAGGTCTCTGCTGGCTATAACTCTCTTTGGCTGACTCACAAACAGTAGGGATCTCACTATTGAAGACCATGTGGTGTAGTGGTGATGATGATGGTTTTTAGATTCAGAAGGAGTTGGGTCCACGTCATGCCACTCACCATTCAGGTCCTGGCTTTTTTAATAAGTCACCAAATGCTCAAGGAAGTATCTATAGCATCTTTCCAGAGATGGAAAAGTCTAGCTGAGAGAATCAAAGTGACTTGTCAAATTGCAGAGCCCGGGTGTACCCCCATTCCTCGATGCCTTCAAAACCCATACTCTTTCCACCTCACCAGTGCCTTAGAAACTGCACTGGGACCTCTGGGGATAAAAGATGGAGACAGAATAAACATATTTTCACTTTGCGACTGGGCACAGTGGCTTCTGCCTATAATCCCAGCAATTTGGGAGGCTGAGGCAAGAGGATTGCCTGAGCTGAGGAGTTCAAGACCAGCCTGGGCAACATGATGAAACCTCATCTCTATAATAAGTAAACAAACAAACAAATAAAATTAAAGTTACCCAGGCATGGTGGCATGCAGCTACTTGTGGTTCAGTACTTGAAAGACTGAGGCAGAAGGATCACCTGAGACCGGTAGGTTGCGGCTGCGGAAGCCATGATTATGCCACTGCACTCCAGCCTAGGTGTAGACTCCAACACACACACAAAAAATAAAAACAAAACATAGCATCTTTCACTTTGCCTAGAGAAGCAGCAATTTAAAACCTCTTATAAAGACTGGGATTCTATATAAGATTTTTTTAAAAAGAGTTCTTTGCTTTTCTGTTTGTTTGTTTTAACTTTGTATTATGGAAAAATGGAAACATATACAAAAGCAAAATGTATGATGATTATCCCTGTACCCAGCACCCAGCTTCAAGAATTATCAGTGTGACCAACGGCGCTGTATCAGTACCCCCTTTTCTCCCTTTCTTATTACTTTGAATCAAATCTCATATATCATAACATTTCTCCTATAAATATTTCAGTGTGTATCTTTAAAATACAAGGACTATTTTGCCACAAAGACAATCTCTCACCTTCAACATTAAGGTTAACCAGTCAACATTAACTTTAATGTCTCATGGGAAAAAATAAATATATGTAGAGTATTTGAATCAAGATCCACATAATATGAACCTATTGAGATTGGTTGATATATCTGTAAAGTCTCTTTTAATCTATAAGTTTTTCCTCCATTTTAAAATTTTTCCCTTGCAATTTAGATGTTGAGGAAATTTGGTTATTTGACCTGCAGAACTTCTTACAATCTGGATTTTTCCTATTTCATCCTCAGGTTGTAATTGACTGAGTTCTTCTGTTCGTTGCTCATTGATAGTTGGATCTTGGGGTTTGATTAGATTCATGTTTGATTTTGTTTCTTCAAGGCTAATTTATGTTGTTCCCTCAGAAGCTCCATCATACCAACTCTGTAATGTTGGCAATCAGTGATGGATCCAATATTTCATTAAGGATTGCAAAATGGTGATATTCTAATTCTGTCATTTTGTCTTCCTGTACTAGCAGGACTACTTCCATAGTAAAGGCATCTCTACATTTAAAACATTGCAAACCACTGAATACTGAATATCACATGCTCTTTACTTAATCTGTAGTCCCAGGTTCATGTGTTGTAGAAAAGGTCTTATCAACTTTGGTAATCATATACAGCTGACAGTTCACTTTCTGGCCTCCAGACATTCTATAGGTGAGGGCACTGATACTGATATATTATCCTACTACACTCACTTGCCATACTAGCAGATTTTTCAGGTGCTCTCTAAATGGTCAGAAACACCTCTATCCTTGTACCAGAGAACCGCCTGACCAACACATCCTTCCCATTTCCAATGAGATAGGTTTCGATGGTCAAAACAAAAAGTGACCAACTTATATTTAAAATCACTATAAGTAAAAGTTTAATATAAATCAATTAATCATCTATTCGGCCTTGTTCACTGCTCTAATCTCAGAACAGCAGAGTCTGCTCATAGTAGATGCCCCATAAATATGTTTAAATGTGTGAGTGAGCTAAGTAAAGGGTATACTACTGTACATTTCCAAATGAATCAAGGTGAGGCCTCACCTATTCTCTGCTCACTCCCTCTTGCTTCTAGTGTAATGTTTTGACAGCCTGCCTGTGGGAATAAGTGATTGGCCATCTTCTGTGATACCCACTAATTTTTCTATGGGATGAATCTCTGATAGAGAGCCATTCAGAAGAGAGAGCCTTCCTTGCACAGATTTTCTTATGTCTTCAACCTTATGCATCAGGAACCATTTGCTTTTGGGCTTCCTTGGAGTTATCATTACTACTAAGTCAGTTGGGATAGGTTATGTTCAGATGATGTGTAAGTAGACTATTTTGTGAAAGAGCCTGAGTCTTGGAGTCAGATGCAGTTTAGTTCAAATCCCAGTCCTGCCTCTTTTAGATTGTGCCATCTCAAGTCACTACTTAACCTAAACGGAGACTTAGTTTCCTTATCTGTAAGCCAAAGAAAATATTTCTCCTAAAGACTTACTCTGAAGATTTTTAAAATTAGGGTATATAATTCACTTAGGTTATTGTCTTACATAACACTCATTAAATGAAAACATTTTGATAATGAACTTTAAATGCCAATATTTATAATTTTGGGGTCCACGCTGGAGGCTGTCTATGTACTTCAGTGGACCAGAATTATGAGAAAAACTCAAACTATATCAAGTCGGGGCAAGTCCTATCCCCGGTTTCCTGGAAGACAGACACCCAGGCAGAAACTTAGGTGTTACACTCAACAATTCTTTTTATCTGGTGTTCTAGAACAGGCAAAACTTGATGGTAAAAAGAAATCAGAATAGAAGTTGTTTCTGGTGGAAGAAGGGTAGACTGACTGGGAAGGGGCCTAAGGAAACTTCTTGGGCTGATAGTCATGTTCTAGATCTGGATGTAGGGGTGGGTTACCTAAGTGTAGGCACCTGTCAAAACGTACTGCATGTCGATTATGCTTCATTACAAAATAAAAGCTTAGGTACTAGCACATTATTGGGGAGTGTAGTTTCCAGGAAGCCAGCATAAGGGTGAAAAAAAAGGAGCGAGGCAGGAAAGGCAAGGAGGCTAATACAAGGAAGTGTGTCTTACATAAGGAAGCTGGCCATGGCTTTGTGACAAACTGATGGCATGGTCTCACAGGGGTGCTTTGGGGAGAAGCCATATGAAATTACTGTGTCTCTGTATAGTACAAGGGGAGAAGGGAAGAAGAGTTCGTCTGTCATTCCCTGAGAGGCCAGGAGGAATCCCCTGCCACAAATATCTCAGTCAGTGACTGTGGCATTGGCCATGGCTACCTGGCTGTACAGCAAGCCATTGCTGGGGCCTCTCAGACCAGAAGATGAGACCAGTGCACAGATATTGGTTGATGCACAACAGGGGTAAACTCTGCAGTGCCAGAATGCATGGATAAAGATCCTGTCTCTACCACTTGCCAACAATGAGGCTTTGGGCAAGTGACTTAACTTCTCTAGCTTGGCCTCCCTGTAGCTGATACCTTAAGTGCCCTGGACTTACCTGGGAAGTTGTCTTCAGGAAGTTCTCATAACACATTAACAAAACTCTTAGTATCTTTCACCTGAGGGCAAAGGAATTACCTACTTCTGACTATGGGATGGGCCAGACTTGCATGAAGAAAAGGAACATCTCTAGGAGTGACCCTCAAGCAACTGAGGAGTGGGAACTGTGGGATAGAAAGGCAGCTTCCTTGCCCATCCTTGGGAAAATTCTGAGGCATGTTCACAGGATCTCTCAGAGGGTTCCCAGTGAGACTGAGCTTGGTTCCTCACCATGCTAAGCTATTCATGAGGGCACCATGGTTTGGCTTAATTCCCTTTCCTGATTCAATTCTTTACTCTCCTACCTATGCTTTGTGGAAACGTTTTCCAGAAAAATACTTGTCCCTAACTCCTTGTCTTGGGGTCTGCTTTTAGGGAAACCCCATCTCAGGATATCATCCATTAGCAAAATATTATGAGGATTAATTGGGATAACATACATAAAACCCTCAGAGAAGTGCTTACCTCTTACTAAGTATAAAATAAATGGAACAATCATTTTGACTATTTTTCCTCAAGGTCACCTATAGGAAGGATACCCATTTTATTTATCATTCAAATGGGACACTTTTGAGAGTGAAACAGAAAACTCGAGGACAGCAGGTGAAAACTGGACTGTCCTGGAAAATCGGGATATATTGTCAACTGACAGTCATGATTTCAGTAGAAAAATTTCCCTATATAAAGAAAATTCTAACCCAAACACTGTAAATACCCCCTCACTGAACTGTTTCATAGTTTTACATTTTTAAATGTATTATCCTTTGCTAAAGTAGAGGTTCACCTGTAGTGTTGTTTTAGTGCCTAAAAGAGATAGTATTAAGCTTCAAATTTGTAGCATAGCAATGACATTGTCATTTACAAAGATGACAGGGGATAGCACACACAGAAGGAAAAGTGCTTTAGATCTAAACACAGTGAAAAGAACTATTCAGATTCCTCCTGGTAGAGCAGAGAATTGAGTTTTGAGAGACTAAAAACCTCAGATGTAGAAAACTAATACCTAAACGTGATGCATTTGAAAGAATATTGAATACTGTCTAGATAGTGTTGACTGAGAAGCCATTTCTAACAGTGAAAATAAGAAATGTAGAATCTCAGATCTCAGCTGGAAGGGGTCTTACAGATCATCTAATCTGGTGGTTCACAAACATATCTGCTGTTGAAATCACTTGGAGGAACTTTCATAAATATACAGAGAGCTGGACCTTACACTCACTAGGAGGCCACAGATGACCTAGAGCAGGGGTCAGCAAGCTATGTCCTAGGATGAACAGGCCAAATCCAGCCATGCCTGTTTGTTTCCATATTGTTTATGGTTGCTTTGGCTACACAATGGCAGACTTGAGTCTGAGTAATTGTACTAGAGATCATATAGCCTGCAAAGTGTAGAATATTTATTATCTGGCCCTTTGTAGAAAAAGTTTGCTGCTCACTGGCCTAAAGGAATCCATATTTAGGATTTTGCAAAGCTTTCCTGAAGATTCTGGTGCACAACCAGTTTGGGGAATTACTGATGGCAATTTATGTCCTCCATTTACAAAAACAGTAATCCGGGAGGCCCAGAGAATGAAGTGACTTGTCCAACATTGCAAAAAACAAGACTGAGAAACATCTTACTTTTTAACCCTTATCTTCCTACCATGTCACACTGTCTCTCTAATGATGCCACTAGCTTCATTAACAATCAGCCTCTTCACTTGACCGTTGTAAAGCTCAGCTGACAGCAGTCAGTTCGCTGGCCAGCAACATTTGATGATGAATAATACAGTGAATTGGCTCGTCATCTGGCATCGTAACTTTCGTGCATGCCAGAACGCCTTCCCTTTGTCACGGGCACCATCTGGATATAAAACCATGTGGAATTTCCAACAAATGGCATTTGATAGACATGCGTGATGGAAATCTCTGAAGCAAAAGGCTTGTGGAGAGTGAGAGGGATCATGCGTGCCGACAGAGAATCATTTATTCGTTGGTTTATTCGTTCAGTAAACATTTTCTGGTGCCTTACTATAAGCCAAGCACAATGCTAGGCACTGGACATTTAGTCTCTGTCTCAATGGATCCTATAATTTGATGAAGGAGGCAAACAATAAATAAAAATAATTAATAGACCTGGCATGGTAGCTCATGCCTGTGACCACAGCACTTTGGGAGGCTCAGGTGGGAGGATTGCTTGAGCCCAGGACTTTGAGAACAACCTGGGCAACATAGTGAGACCTTATCAATACAAAAAGATCTAGAAATTAACCAGGCATGATGGTGTGTGCCTAGCATCCCAGCTACTTTGGAGGCTGAGGCAAAAAGATCACCTAAGCCCAGGAGGTTGAGGCTGTGGTGAGCTGTGGTCATGTCACTGCACTCCAGCCTGGGCGACAAAGTGAGACCTCCAACTCAAAAATAAATAAATAAATAAATAAATAAATAATAGATAACTAATTAGATAGATATATAAGTAGATATATAAACACCTGTGATTGCCATGAGTTAGTTATAGACAAGCACAATTCAATAGGAACAATAAAAAAAAAGGTAACAGTTACCAAGCTTCAGTTGTGTTCCAGACAGCCTTTTTACAAGTTCTGTATATACTGACTCATTTGATGTCCACAACAGTCCTGTAGAGGTAGAGGCTACTTTAACTCCCATTTTACAGGTGGGTAAACCGAGGCACAAGACTGGTTCATTGGTTGCCCAAAGTCATCTGGCTAAGAAATGGTGAAGTCAGGATTTAAATATGCACTATCTGGCTCAAGAGTCCTTAATCACCATGTTTTATGCCTCCAATAGAGGGATGCTGTCCTGAGAAAGCACATTTAAGCTGTTCTGGTATCTCCCACAAATGCCTGGCACAAACAGGCATTTTATAAATACATAATGAATGTATGAGTGAATGAATTAATTAAGGTTTACATGCCTCTCTATACATATATTCTTAAGAATTATATCTGGCTTAAAATGAACTGTTGTGAGTCTTGCATTGCCTGTCCTTTTTTTTTTTTTTTTTCCCCTTGCTTTCTGAGTGTTTGAGCTATTACTAGCTATTTCAGCCAAAACATTGCAGCACTCATAATATGAAAGGTGAAATGCAATAATTAGACAGAGCTCATTAAATCAGTTAAATGATCCTGAAGTAGGAACCAGAGAACCATAATTTACCAAAATGTTTGAAGTATTAGTATGCAGTGAGAATCATAAAAATATAAAGTGAAACTTACAAGATTGCTGCAAGAAAAAAAAAAGGCAATTGATCATAAATATAGAAGCACCAGAGGTGTTTTTATTGCATTTTCTTAGCACATAAAGCACAGTGTGTTTAGGAAGAAGTTCAGCAGATTCAAAGTCTCAGGAAGCGTGTGCCCTAAAGGTTTATATGGATCAGATTCTTAGGAGGCCACTGAGGGCGGGGAGTCAGGAGGCAGGTGTTCTTCAAACCAATTGTAAGGGATGTACTTGTGAATCTGAAGCTGGTGGGTCTTTGGAACAAGTTACACTGCTTTCTCCTACCTTTATAGAAGAGCTATACTCTCCCCGGTTAGCAAGAGTAGAATCCAACAAGTACACTGCTTCTAATTACAAGGATGTTTTTCCAGGCCATTTTTAAATCTTAATGACAAAATTTTTGTCCTCTCAGTAATTGATGCCCTGAAGGTAACCAAGCACTTGGTGCGCTCTTGGGACATTTAACCTATGTTAGATGAAAAGGGAGAATGTTGACTGGCTTCATATTTTTTGAACTCTTCAAACCCCATAATATGGTTAATTGACCCATCAAATATTCATCTTCTTTATCCAGTCTTTGCATGTGGAGGACATATTGTAGGTCTTCCCTACTCTTTGGTTAACCTTACTTTAGGAGTCAGTTTAAATGTTGTCTTCTTAGGTTCACCCCTATAATCCCAGCACTTTGGGAGGCAAAAGTGGGGGGAACACTTGAGCCCAGGAGATTGAGACAGCCTGAGCAACATAGTGAGACCTCCTTCTCTATTTACAAAAAAAAAGTTGTCTTCTCAAAAAAAGTCATGCTGAATCTCAAACTAGATTAATCTTTCTTAAATTTCCCCATCTTTCCTGTGCTTTCTCATAATGTAACTTGCATAATCATTGTTTAATGTGTTGTGTTCCGTGAGCATAGACTGTATCTATCTAGTTCACCATCTCATACCCAGGGCATGGGTGTCCCCAGTGAGAAATCTAATAAATAGTCATATAATGAATAAATGTATCCAAGAAACTATTGAGCTCTATTTGACACTATCCATGAGAGCTTTCTGTTCTATGATGTAATTCTTGTATTGGTTTGCTATTTGCTTATGAACTCTCCCAGCTTGAGTTCCTCCAAAGCAGAACCTGAAACAATATCTTGGGTGCAGCAAGCTAGTTTGGGAGAAGATACCCAAGAAGCAGGAGGATGCATGGGAGAGTGAGCAAGGGAAGGAAAAAAGACAAGAAAGATGGCCTCCATGGGCAACTGGTGCTCATCTCTGCTACCACCCTGTAGCCCAGAGGCTGAGGCATTTATCCACTGCTCCCTGTGGATAAGGGTTGCCCCTGGGGATGTTATCTTCCCCTCCCCATAGCAAAGCAGAAAAGCAGAGAAATAAATGGTGAAAGAATAAGGTGGGAGATGTCAGTATTGCTAGAAATGCCCGCCTCGGCTAAGACTGAAATCAAGAAAATGTGATCAAAGGGGCACCACAAGGGTAGGCTACCAAACTAGAGAACTTCTTTTCTAAACATATTTTCTTCAGAATAATTTCCAGCATAAAAATTTTAGGGAAAAAAAAGTGGCACCTTTTTTTTTAAGGTTTTAACCCTTCTACCTTGGCTATATTACCATTTTAGTGGAGTACAGGAATGACAAACAGTGTGCCCTGAGGAATATACCCCAGAACGTTCCCTTGCTTACGTGTCAAGGACTGGTAGAAACATTGCTGCTATTTACATAGGTTGATGTTTTCTCTAGCTCTTCAATATCATTTATTTTCTCTTTTTCTTGTTACAAAAGTAAAGCATGTTTATTCAGGAACTTTAGAAAACACAACTAAGAGCAAAGAAGGAAATAAAAGCCATTTGTAGCTCCCTTACCCAGACACAGCCATGCTAACCTTTTTGTATATGTCTTCTCAGTTCTTTATCTAGACATTACAAAAGTGTAACCATTCTGTTCATACTTCACTTAAAATGTTCAATTATGGACATTTTTTCTATATTGTTATATAAGGATAAATAATTCCCTTCCTTCCGTCCATCTGTCCATCCGTCCATCCATTTTTCCTTCATTTTTTTTCTTTATTTTGTAATTTATCTGGTTAAAAAAGTAGAACATGTTCATTGTAAAAATACATATATGAACATATTTATATACGTACACACACACACACAACACACACGTGTGTGAACTAGACTCAAAAAGAACTTCTACCATTTAGAACAGGAATCAGCAAACTTTTTCTCTCGAGGGCCAGATAATGAATATTTTTAGCTTTGTGAGCCATGCGGATTCTGTGGCAACTACTCAGCTCTGCCATTTTAGTGTAAAAGCAGCCATAGACAATAAGTAAGAGAATGAGCATGACTGTGTTCCAATAAAACCTTATTTAGCCAGCCCTGGGACTAGTTTGCTGAACCATGATCAAGAGAAAGCACTAATAACATACTTCTAGAAATATATATGTATTTTTTTACAAAAACGGAATCACACTACATAAGCTGTCTTGTATGCATTTAAATATTTATTGGTATCTTTTATGTGACAGCTCATATACAGTGGTGCATACAGTGATGAGCAAGACAGACAAGGACCATGCTCTCCTAAAGTTTACTGCAGTAGACACAATTACCATAATAATTGCTCTGAAAGTAATGTGGGGCAGTGAGGGGGAAAAATCAGCTTTCTAGTATAGCATAACTTTTGCAACCAATCTCCTTTTTATGAGCACTTAATTTCCTTAATTGTTTCTATTATAGCCTACACTGTCATAAACATTCTTGGGACTAACTCTTTATGAAAAACCATCATTTTTTCCTTAGGCAAAATTCCTTAAAATGGAATAACTGAGTCAAAAGGCATACAAATTTTTTTTAGTCTTTTGCTAAGCATTACCAAACTGCCTTCTAGAAAACTCACACCAACCTACACTTCCACCTCAGTTGGCCTTTTACCTTACTTTATTTGTGCAACCACAGTGAATTTCATGAATTGATCAAGTGTCATAAAATCTAAGCCGTGGAACAGAAATGAAGAGGTGGGGAACCATTTGTGGGATGGGAGCCCTGTTTCAGATGTCTTGTGTCTGGGGGCATCCTGTGATTTGATCCTTATTTAATAGTGAGAAATAAAGCTCAGTTTTTTAGAGCTACCCGGTACCAGTTATTAACTGCCTTTACCTTGTGCCAGAAGCTAAGCTAAGCCCTTCACGTGCATAATCTGAATTAAGCCTCAAAGCAAAATGGAATTGATATCAAATGGCTCTGATTTAAGCCTCAGAACAAAACGGAACTGAGCAGCTACAAATGGCCAGATTATGGTGGAACAGGACCGTGACCATGTCTTCTTAAATCTAGAGTAGAAGTCTCAAGGTGCCAGCCCCAACATCTGTTTTACTTTGGCTCACACAGTGTGGGCCAGCACACTGTTTAAAAATTATTGACATAGTTACGATCATTACAAAATTGGAAAACATCACATAAAATCTATGCTTAAAACTTTGGAAAAATATAAAAGATCTAGCTACACTGGGGTCACAGTGCCACTTACTGACATTTGAGTGCATCCCGGTGGCTGCTTCTACACACAGAGCATGCATTCCTGTGATGATACGTGCTATGGAGCTAAAATTAGAGACTACTCAGAAATTCATCCTCCTTCATTGTTACTGTTGTTGTTATTGTTGGGGATACAACAGGGAGTTGTGGGGAGAATGTGTCCTGCCTCCTCATCCAATCCACATCTCTTATTTATTTGCTTGCACTGGGCTATGGGATGGGACAGGACTAAGGAAAAGACAGGTGTGGGTTCAACCCACCACTGTGATCCAGCTTAAGCCCTAGTGTGGGGGACACTTGAAATGGTTGCTTAGGTGAGGGGAGACCAAGCTGTTGTGAAGAGTCTTGGTTTCCAGGCCTCTGCCCCTCTCCATTTGCTTCCATCTTTCTCACATATCCCTTATTCAGCATCTAACTCAGAGAGACACACAGATAGTTATGAGTTCAACATACCCCAGGAACATTCCCAGCAGAATACCACAGCAACCATTCCAGGTGTCCTCTGCACTGGGGCTTAAGCTGGACCACAGTGGTGGGCTGGGCCCACATCTGCCTCCGTTTCAGTTCTGTCTCATCCCATAGCCCAGCGCAAGCAAATAAATAGGAGACGTGGGTGTCCTTACTCCGTTTCACCTTGGAAAATGGACGTGGCCAGGACCTGCTCTCAAAGGGTCAGACCACCATCTCCTCCTTCTCCTAGCTCATCTCTGCCAAATGCCGTGCTCCACTGCCAGACCATGTGCCCATCTTTCATCCTTCTTTATTGTTACTGCTATTGTTATTGTTATTGTTGGGGATATAGCAGGGAGTTGTGGGGAGAATGTGCCTTCTCCTTCAGTCCACGTCTCTTATTTATTTGCTGCACTGGGCTATGGGATGAAACAGGACTGAAGAGGAGGCAGATATGGGTCTAACCCACCACTGTGATCCAGCTTAAGCCCTAGTGCAGAGGACACTTGGAATGGTTTCTGTGGTATTCTGCTGGGAATGTTCCTGGGATGTGTTGAATTCATAACTATCTGTATGTCTCTCTGAGCTAGAGGGCCAACTAGGGCTCTGACAGGCCTAGTGGCTTTGGGATCCAGAGTCATGGCTACCTCAAGGCTTTACTTTTTATTTACATTTTATTTATGTAGAGCCATATTATACATGAAAGAAACGTGTTTTTACATACATGTGTTTCCCATGTGCCAGGCACTGCACTGGGTCAAGTCAAAAGGTACCAGGAAGCAAAGGACAACCTAAGAGTCCAAAGCTGCTATCAAAGAGTAAGAACCAAATGCAAGAAAATAGCTCCTGTACCAGTAGGAGTCATTTCAGAGGGTCCCTGACACACAGCCAGCCAGGTGGAGGAGGTTTTCTGTAAGGTGCCTTCACATGAGACCCTGCGCCTGCAGAAAGCATAAAAACACCAAGTCAGGTCTTCTAAGACCCATTCTACTCAAGCCCACCTCCTCTCTAAGTCCACCTGACTGCCTATGTCTTCAACAAACTCTCCCTTCTCCAACTTCTGGAATTGTGTTGTCTAGTATGGAAGCCATTAGTTACATGTAGCAACTGAGCATCTGAAGTGTAGCTAGGCCAAATTGAGATATAGTGTGTCTTTAAAATAAATAAATAATAACTTTACAAAATGTGGTTTTATAAATTTTTTAAATAAAATATTTCTTTTGTTGCAATGCATATTTAAGTGGAAACTTCCCTTTTTTAATTGTTAAGCTTTTCTATAGCATGTAATGTCTAAAAAAAGAGAGAGATATATATACTTACTGGATTTGGAAGGCTTAGTACAAAAAATAGAATGCAAAATATTACATCAATAAACTTATTTTGGTTTTATGTTAAAATTATATTTTGGCTATATTGGATTACTATATATTATTAAATTTGTTCTGTATATTTCTTTTTATTTTTATTAATGTGCCTACTAGATATTTGAAAATTACACATGTGCCTCTTATTTGTAACTAGTGTTATATTTCTATTAGACAGCTCTGCTGTAGGACATTCCCTTACCCAGTCACGTGAAATATGCTTCTTTAAAAATTTGCTATTTGCTGTCTATTCTCAGTCTCTAGGTATAAGATAAGACTAATGTCTTATTACTCTCTGTTTCATCATTCTCTACCCAACTGCCTCTTTTCCTATTAGAGATTCAATGTGTATTTGATTGTGATTCTTTCATTCATTTGACAAATATATGTTGAGTCCATGCTCTGTGCCAGGCTTCTTTGGGAACTTCATAAACTTTAACTCGATACCTGGCATCATCCTGATGGGGTAGAAATTATTAGCTTTGCTTTGCAGATAAGGAAATAGGGGTAGAAAGTTTAAGTGACTTGCTCAAGGTCACTCACTAGGTAAATGACAGGAAACAGGGTTCCAACACTCTTTTGTCTTGCTTCAAATCATGTGCCAATTCTGTTGAGGGTCCTTCACCCCCGCCCAGTTGTTCCCTAAATACTGTCTCCCTATGTGTATATACACACTTATTACGCTGCTTGTTAATTAATAGTCTACTTTTCCCAGTAGACTTCCTGCGAGGACAGAAATCATTTCTCGTCTGATCACTGTTGCATCCCTGGTGCCTTGCAGATGCCTGACACTTAGTATCTGGTGACTGAATGAAGGAATAAAGATGGTGGCTTCTTCCTCCCACATGATAAAAGTTCATGCTGAATTCCCTTTTCCTGGTAAGGATACAAATGAGAACAAAACTCTATAGCTGTTTCTTGACAACTCAATATCTCACCAAAATTGTAAACATTTGTATTTTTTAAATTTTTTATTTATTTAATTTTATTTTTTAGTTGGAGTCTCCCTCTGTCACCCAGGCCGGAGCACATGGCACAATCATGGCTACCACAGCCTCAACCTGCTCAGGCAGTCTTTCCACTTCAGCCTTCCAAGTAGCTAGGACTACAGGCACATGCCACCATGCCCAGCTAATTTTTTTTTAATTTATTGTAGCCATGTTGCCCAGGCAATCCCGGTCTCAGGCAATCTTCTTGCCTTGGCCTCCCTAAGTGTTGGGATTACAGGCATGAGCCATGGCACCAGGCCTTGTTTTGTATTTTATTTATTTGGAGCTCTATTATGCAAAAAGGAAATCCATTTATGTGAGAGTCCAGGGAAGTAATCTCTCCTTTCCTACTTGTCTTTTTTTCTGCATGTTATGTTATCTCAGACCAACATGACAAAACCAGCCACCTGTCTTTTGTCAAAACTGAATATGTATCCTTGTAACAGCTGTGTGCTGGCTGTTGCCAGGACCTTAGTACAAAGCTGGGACTGGTGTTTTGTTTTTTGTTTTTTTTAATTATCTTGGCATAATTTATTCATTATGGAAGTGATCTGAATGGGTTGTTACATGCCAAGACCACCTAGTGGTTATAAGAAGGAAACCGTCCTGCCCACTAGAGAAGAAAGGCAGCCAGGAATAGAAAGAAATATGCTGAGCTACAAACCATAATTCCTCATTGCCAGGAACCTTAGATTTTGTATCTAGTAAGTGAGGATGTTAAAATAGGCCAAAGAGTACAGCGCCTTGGCATGTGTACCACCCCAATGTTGCCATCTTCTACTGCAGACATTGCTAATCAATCACAATATGCTTCCTCTCTGATCTAGGGTACGGCTTCATAAACCTTATCACAGCATTTCCTACATCTCTCACCCATCAGTCACTGTTTCCAGGGCAACAGTTCTCTCTAGAGTCTCTGAAATATAGGTAGTATTTGTTTTGGTGCAGGGTAGGAAGGTTTTTATTCTCAAAAAACATCCCTGCTTTACTTGAAAATGACCGCTCTGGCCACAGTGACAAATCATCCTCTGAGATGACCCTGGTGTGTTAAGGTCACGGGCCCTTCTGGTTCCCGTCAACACTGAGGTGGCAGAAGCTCTGATTAGAGGTTGTGGAGCCGTGTTCTCTCTGAAGCTCTCTGCTAGGGAGACTTCATTAGGATATATTTGGGAGAGATGCTACAGTCTTTTACATAACCCAGAACTCTGAGGTATTTGTTGAATTGTAGGAATTTCTTCCCCATAGTCAGAACCCTTGTATGTGGCTCTTCAAATCACCATTTAAACTTGGACTTACTGCTCTGGTCTAGTTTGGTTTAGTGGAAAGACCCCTGGAGAATGATTTTTTATAACGTATGTACTTACAGGTGAAAAAAGACCACAGAACTGATTTACTTTATTTAAAGAATAAGAACTGTACACACAAATGAATATCTGAAAGGTTATAATTCAAGGACTAGTGTTTATTGAGTGTTTCCTATGTGTGAGGCAATGTGCAAAATGCTTTGCAGATTTCATCCCACCTCATTCTTACAACAACCTTAAAAGATAAGTGACCTTATTTTGCCTATTTTACTGACAAAGGAACTGAGGCTGAGAGAGGTTAAGTAACTCCCATGCCTACAAGCTTTCAAGCATAAGAGCCAGAATGTGAAACCAAATGTGCGACTCCAGAAGTGGCCCTCTAAGCTTCTACATTGTACTGCTACACTAAAGGTTTGGGAGTAATTCTCTCAAAGTATTAAGATTTAAAATTTAGCAATTTTGGGCCAGGCATGGTGGCTCATGCCTGTAATCCCAGTACTTTAGGCAGCCAAAGCAGGATTGCTTGAGCCCAGGAGTTCAAGACCAGCCTGGGCAACATAACAAGACTTTATCTCTGAAAAAGAAAAAATAAAATCACAATTTTCAATTGTTAAAAATTGATGTAACAATTTTTTTCTTCATACTTTTTTGTGTTTTCCTAAATTTCTGCATTGAACCTGTGTAACTATTGAAAACAAGAAAAAAAGTCTTAGAAAAACCTCAAGACCTTAGTCTGAGGCAGAAGACATGGATTTAACATTCACTGCTTTTATCAAGTTGTCTGACCTTAAATTGGTAATTTCACTTGTCTAGGCCTTTTCCTTTTCTATAAAATGTGATCATTGTGCTGAATGATCTATATCTATACAACTCTAGGTTGAAAATTATACATTTATTTGAGCAAGGGACGGGGATAATATCTAGATGCATTCATCAGCTTTTTTTTCTTCACAAAAAATGATGACTATTTAAGAGTTAGAAACTCTTTTGGGATATGTGGTATAAAAAAATCTGTAGTGGTTCTTGTATGGTTTCTCTGGAAGCAAAATAAGCAACTTATTGTTAGAACCATGAGTTTCTCAGAACAAAAGTGTTAGAACACAGTTTTGGTTGCTGTCATGTAAACCCTCGTGCAGAGCTTGGCCTTATATGTGCATTTCATTTCTGTCATTGATGTCTGTTTGGTTGTCTAATCTAAATTTAGTTGTTTTGCCAAGTGTGGTGGCTCACACCTGTAATTCTAGCACTTTGGAAGGCTGAGGCAAGAAGATTACCTGAGCCTAGGGATTTGAGACCAGCCTGGACAACTTAGCAAGATCTCATCTCTACAATAAATAAAAAAATTATCTGGGCATGGCAGCACATGTCTGTAATCCCAGTTACTTGGAAGGCTGAGGTGGAAGAATTGCCTGAGCCCAGCAGGTTGAGGCTGCAGTAACCATGAACATGCCAATACACTCTAGCCTGGGTGACAGTGTGAGACTATGACTCAAATAAACAAACAAACAAACAAATAAATAAATAGTGGTTTTGTGGTATACAGATCATGGAGGTAATGTTAGAGTTAAAATACATGATATCTTATTAAGTTGGTTGCTTTTATAGATCTTGAGAGACCTTGGGGTGATAAAAATCTGAGTTATGCATTGTGTTAAGCAGAGTTATATAAAGTCTGTTGAATATTAATTTTGTAATGATTCACCTTACAGTTTTGCAATGCTAGATATAAAAAGATGCTGTGAATAATTGAGCCTATGGTCTATAAAATGAAGCCTAGGAAAGAGAAAGTAATTGAAAGTGAAGAGAGTAAAGCCTTTTCCTTCTTTGCTGAGATCAAGCTAATTCATTCCTAGCCCTTTGCTGCAAACTCACTCCCCTCCCACAATTTCTTAGAGCATTACATGAATGTATACTAAATAAAACAAAGAATGTGTACTAAAGAAAAAAATAAAATGTGGATATTTTCTATTATATTATTGTTTTCATTATTCTTTACAGCCTGTATGTTTTACAAATCCTTTTTCAGGTTACATTTTTCAAAATTGTTTCTAAAATAAAGCAAGTTATTGCATATGAGACATACGGTTACTTGTATCTCTTACCTCTCAATTTGCCCTTTCAGAAGTTATACAAATGGGCAGTAAGCACACACACACAAAAAACTATGTTCAACATATTTAATTATCAAGGAAATGCAAACTCAAATCACAATGAGATATTACCTCATACCTATTTAAATGACTAAAATTGTGGTACTGTGCAGAAAATTGGCTGTCACTATCACTCTGTAGTTTACTGTGCAAATCAGACAGAAATGTCTTGATTTGAGACTCATTTAAACTTTAGTTAGTTGATTCTCCTATTTAGGCCCCAAATGAACAGCCCCCATATTGAATATATGGCTGAAACACAGAGTATTCCAGCCAATTTCCTTAGCACTTCAAAAATATTCACCTGCATCAGACCATGTGACATATGATCAACCCACTCAGGCTCTAAGCCCTTCCCTTCCAGAGGTCACAACCTACGCAATCATTCCCCCAAGTCAGGAAACACTGTAAGAGTCATTTTAGCTTGTCAACAAGGCTTAACTTTCATTTGACTGATATCTCCAAAGGGTCTTATTCAGAGGAATGAGCTCCATGTCGGTGATTCTAACCTATTGTGGAGTGACAATGAACACATTCAAGGAGATAAATATATGTCTCCTCTGTAAATTAACAACTTGACCTCCAGGCAACAGATTGAGTTTTAACTCTAAATGGAGAGGAAACCTTGAAAAGTTTAGCCCTGACTTAATCTAAACACATGCATCCATTAGACAAATAGTCACTGAGCATCTACTATGTACGTTGTCCCAAGCTATGGGGATTTAGCAGTGAAGACATCAAAGCATATCTCCCTTCTCATGGACCTGACCTTCTAGTGGGGGCAGGAAAACAACAAGCAAGTAAACAATGTAGTTTCAGGACCCTACAGAAAATAAGCAGGAACAGAGAATAACATAAATGCAGGTTGATGCTATTGAGGATGTAGTGACCAGGGAAGGTATGTGAGTTGAGTTGGAATGATGAGATGGAGCCTGCTATGTGAAGATCTAGAGGAATGGTGATCCAAGCAGTGGGGAAAGCAAGTGCAAAAATAATGTACTTAACCTAGTAAGGTAGGAAAAGGAGGCTGATGTGGGTATATCAAGAGTGAAGAAAAGGCTGGCATGAAATGAAGCTTGAGAAGTACATAGGAAGCACATTGAGACTGGAGTTTTAGTTTTAGTCTCTGTAAAATCAGAAGACACTAAAAAGTTTTAAGCAAGGGGCAGATGTTCTGATAAATCAATATGGCTGCCATGTGAAGAAGGGACTGTCTCGGGGTCAAGTGGGCAAATTAGTAAGAAGGCTATTGAAGTAGTCTAAGGGAAAGGTGGTAGGGGCTTGGATCAAGGTAATGACATTGAAGATAAAGATATGTAGACAAATAGAGGGACCTGTTTTAAAATAGAGCTGTAGGGTTTGATGAATGGGAAGTGGGATGATGAGGGAAAGTAATACATAGGGTTTATGGCCTGAGCAACCAAAAGGTGGTAGAATTTTTTCTTAGGAGATCATGTAGAGTGATTGGCTAGGTTGTCTTCATCCTTTGTCTGCTGTCAGAGCAGTGACTGAATTACTCTGACGATTGGAATAGCAGTAAGTATTTGTAAATATCCTGAGATGGGAACTCTGGTTATAAAGACTCATCATCCCCTTCTGTGATTCTCCAGACATGCTAATAAGTGGGTGCTGGAAATGTCATTATCTTCTAATCACAACCTTCTTTTCATGGAGGCTTTTCAGCAAACACCAGTTCAGGGCAAGCTTTAAACCCTTTCTGGCTTTGGTTCATTGTGGGTATGTCACTTATATGCATCATGCTTGCTGTAGGGGGAGTACTCTGAGGAGTTTACTTTTGCTTTGGGAGACTTTTTGGAAGGTTGCCTATTTTTGTTAATTGTGGCTTAAGAGTTACTGTGTCAGAAATGTTGGGGCCCAGGAGTCTAAAAAATTACAAGGTATTATTAAATATGTAAAAACTGCTTAACTTCTCCATGTGTTATAATATTTGGGCTGAAGTTGTATCCTTGGACCATCTTGTTTAGCATCACAGATCCAGTTTTGCCTATTAAAATAAGTTTTTAAATTGTTTAAAACAACCTCTTTGGATGAGCATGTATAGAGACTTTATTGTTTCCTTATGTTCATGGAGATTAGAGTAGTGAACTTAACACTGGAAAAGAAGCAGTTACCTCAATCTGTGAAAATCCTGTTTGAGTAATAATGGGAAATGTCTTTTAAAATGTCTTGGTTATTTTATTTTCCATTACAATAATAATATAAGCTCATCCTAGAAAATCTGGAAGGTATGGGATAAAAATCAACTAGAACCCGATCACAAAGAAATCCATGAGATGTTGAAGTCTATAGACATAGAATGTTAAGAGTAGAATGGGATTTTACTGGTTGAAAGAAACAAAAACCTTTGTGTCAGTATTCACAACATTTCTGGCACTAAACTGTGGGTTTCCTACACCAAGCAATTAATTCTTCAACTCTCCAGACACCAACTAGGTTTCCCTAATTCAATTCAGTTCGATTCTGTTTAATTGTGATACTGTCTACCTGGAGTTAGTATCAGACCCCACAGGTTGTGTTCAGTCCCACAAGACTTCCGCCACTTCGGATGCCAATCACAAGTCCTGGGCCTCCAGCACTTTTGACTAATTTATACTGCTAACTGAAGGAGTCACAAAGTTCATAAATTTGGAAAGCAGAGCTCTGTTTCTCCTGAAGGGCTGCAGCCAGCATGGTGGTCATTCTGACAAGGCTGGGAAGCATAGCCTCCAGCCAGAAGCCAGAAGCAGGTACTTTGGGAGAAGTAAAGGAAACAGGAATTCATGCTGAGTGGGTTGGCGAAGTAAACTTATTCAATAGGTTATAGGAGGAGCTATGAATATTCACAAGGGAGAGGCACGAGCATGCCTAGGAGGCTAACGTGCAACACGCGGCCCATGTTCATTTTGGGGTGGAGAGTTAACATTTAAATGTATTTTAATTAGGCCCGCTACATCAAAAGGTGAAGCAGAGGACACAAAGGCCCTCCATGTGCAGCCTCTGTAGACCGGCCAAAACCACCCCGCAGTCAGTGGTCTCTGTCAGGAAAGAATGCTGGTTGATTGTTATGTCAAAACCACAAAATGGGAGGGACAGCATCAGGTAATTGGTTGAAATCAGTGATAAAGGAGTCTTTCAGTAGGGCTGGTTTCTGTTTAACCCTTAGGACAGAAAGCCTAGTGGCAGTTAGCAAGGGAGGAGGAATAGGCATGCCTGACTTCCTGTTCCCTCATGGCCCAGAACTCAATTTCTAAAGTTTCTCTGGGGTCCCCTTGACCAAGAGGGGATCCATTTAGTCAGTGGGGAAGCTTAGGATTTTATTTTTATTTCTCACTACAAATTAGGGGTTTCCATGACTTTCTACTCAGGCTTGATGATTTGTTGTAATGGCTCATTGTTTTCAGGGAAACACTTCACTTACCAGTTTATTATAAAAGATTATAAAGGATGTCAGTGAACAGCCAGATGAAGAAGTATACAGGGTGAGGTCAGAGGTGTCCCCAAGTTCAGGAGCTTCCGTTCCAGTGGAACTTAGGATATTCTGCTCCTCCTGACCTGTAGGTACATTCACTAACCCAGAAGCTTTCCAAACCCCATCGTTTTCAGGGATTTTATGGAGGTTCCACGAGGTAGGCAAGACTAAGTCATTGGCCACTGGTGATTGAACACAATCTCTAGCTCCCTATTCTCCTTCCTGGAGGTCAAGAAGTGGGACTGAAAGTTCCAACCCTCTCATCACATGGTTGGTAAGCTATCTAGGGGCTTCCAGCCACCAGACAGCTCATTAACATAAACTCAGATATGGTTGAAAGGGGCTTATTATGAATAACAAAAGACATCCTCTCACCCCAATCACTCAGGAAGTTAAAGAGTTTTAGAAATTCAGTGCCAGGAACTAGAAGGAATGTAGATTTTTTTTATTATATTACAGCATCACATGGTCAAAACTTCTCATTTTGCATATGAAGACACTAAGGCCCATAGCCTTGCATAGAACCCAGGTTTCCCCACTGCCAGGTTTGAGCTGTTTTCTTCATTGTTTACGTGGCTTCATCAGCACATCAGGCTCTCAGGGCCTCATTGGAGGCACATGGATCTGCTACAGCCCCTTCTGAGCAAAGGAGAGGTGATATATCATGTTACTGGGTATACACGAAGGCCGCATGATCTTCAGTAAGGATGGCATTACATTATCTTGACCCAGGTAAACATCTCTCAAAAACTGGTTTTTGGACCACCTGCATCAGAATGATCTAGGGTACTTATTGAAAATGAAGCCCAGGCCCAGGTTTGTGGAATCAGAACCTCTAGAAGTAGGACTGAGAATCTGCCTTCTTAACATACTCAGATCTATTAAAAAATAACTGGTTTTCAGTGAGTGAAACTTTTATTGAATCATTCTAATTGTCTAATCTATAACAGATTAGGAAGAGATAGATAGATAGATAGATAGATAGATAGATAGATAGATAGATAGATAATTTGTAAATGGATAAAAAGTTTCTGGCTCTGTGAAAAGAAACCGTTGCTAGCAATCTCTTAGGAGTAGACAGTCAGTGGAGAGTAGGACTTTCTAAGCCTCTAACCCACTTAGAAACCTGGAATACACAAAATGTAAATGTTTTAAATGTTTTTAGAATTTCTCTTGTAAGCATTTCTCCAGTTAAGCTATTCCTCTGAGGGACTAGAAATATCTACATAATGTTATTTACTTGCTAGTGTATGTGTGGCCAGTGGAATAAAGGAAATATTCCTTTGTTGATATAAGAGAACACAAGAGGAACAGTCTGGGGTCAGGGCAGAGCCAAGTTAGTTCATTTATTCACGCATTCATCCTTTCAGCACATATTTATTGAACTACTAATGTGTACCAAGTACTGTTGTAGGTGCTGGGACACAGAAAAGAACAAGACAGCACAGTCCTCGATCGGGTGGCATTTTTGCACTATTGTGGGGACATGCCAATAAGGAGTTAAAGAAAGTCATTTCAAATGGTGGTAAGTGCTGTGAGGAAATAAAGGAGCTATGCCATTATGGATGAGTGGAGGGCTATTCTCTGGTGGGCAGGGATAGACTTCTCTGAGAGGGGCCACCTGAGCTGAGACCCAAACAGCAAAAGGAAACCAGCCATGTGCATATCTGGGGAAGAAGTTTCCAGGAAAATGAAGCTGCAAGGACAATGGTCCCAAAGTGGAATTAGCTTGGTATGCTTGAGGTACATAAAGAAAACTGCTTTACTCCCTCAGTTTCACTTGACTCCAGAAAGGAAGGGAGGAGGGAGGGAGGACAGGTGGGAGGGAGGGAGGGAAAACTGCTGTGGCTAAAGCTTAATGACTAGCAGAAGATGCTAGATAAAGTCCAAGAGGAAGATAGGAAGTTATGTCCTGTTATCATGCCACAGTAAGGAGTCCAAATTTCATTCTAAGTGTAACAGAAAGCCTTAGGGAGTTAATTCAGGGAGGGATGAATTGATATACTCAGATTTGTTTTTTTTTTTTTTTTAAAAATCACTCCAACACTCAAAACTGTGCAGAAACCTAGAGTAAGTTTTCAGAAGATATGCAGCTGCTTCTGGAAAAAGATTATTGAAAATTACTTTTAAAAGAACTAAAAAAGGCTGGACACAATGGCTCATGCCTGTAATCCCAGCACTTTGGGAGGCTGATGTGGGAGGATCACTTGAGTCCAGGAGTTCAAGAGCAGCCTGGCCAACATAGTGAGACCTTGGCTCTACCAAAAAAAATTAGCCAGGTGTGGTAGCATGCACCTGTAGTCCCAGCTACCTGGGAGGCTGAGGAGGATCACGTGAGCCTAGGAGGTTAAGGCCGTGGTAAGCTGTGATCATGCCACTACACTCCAGCCTGGGCAACAGAGTGAGACTCTGACTCAAAAAAAATAAAAAAATAAAAAATAAAACCTAAAAAAAAAAGGCAAGATATACTATATACTAGAAGAGAAGATCAATATTATGAAATGTTGAGTATTTATAGGTATTTGTAAAAGCTTTGCAATTCTAAGCAAAATCTCAACAGCATTATAAAATTGGAATGGAATTATAAATATTCAAGAATTTAATAAGAGCATTTTGCAAAAGAAGAAAAAACGAGGACTTCCTCTATCAAAATTTATTGTAAAGTCATAAAGTCATAGGCTGTGTTATGGTGAAGGGTAATTGAAAAATAAATCAATGGGACAAAATAGAAAGCCCAATGATGGACTCAATCAATATGGCCCTTTCTGTAGGATACAGAATGCATTGGAAGTCAAAGTAGAAAGTATGAGTACTGGAAGTAAGTGGTGTCACAACTTATTTTCCATAAGATTAAAAAAAAAAAAAGATTCTTAATCACACTTTATACAAGAATAAATGAATAAATTGTGAGATGGATTATAAATCTAAAAATAAAAATGTAAAACCCTTAGATGGGGAAAACAGGAGAAACAGAGACACAAAAATCACACTCAAGATTGGATGGATTTTACTACATGAAAATGTATAACTTTTGTATAACATAGCACGAGAAAAATAAAAGGCATGCGACAAACTGGTAGTAGACATTTGTAACCCTGAATAACTAACTAAAGCAAGTTTCCAGAATCTCTAGCAAACTCCTACAAGTCAAAAAGGAAAATTTAAACTACCCAGTAGAAAAATGGACAGCTTATTAGCAGACTCTTCCCCAAAGGGACACATGAATGAGCAGTAAAAGTATAAAAAAGTTTTCCACATCACTCAAAAGGCTGACAGACTTAGCAAGGAATTGAGATAAGCAGGTACTCAAAGCTGTGGCAGGTGATACCTTGGAGAGCAAGTTGGCATTCCCTAGTTAGACTTATAAACACATAAACTATAACAGAAAGATTCTACTTTGAGACAGAACTCAGCAGCATTTCTCAAAGAAGGGGCTCTTGGCATTTTGTATGGAAGAAGTTTTTGTTAATTCAGGACCCTCATGTGCTGTAGAAGATTTAACAACCCTGCCCCAGCCCATTCCCAACTCACAAGATTCTCCCACATTTCCAGATACCTAGGAGAGTGAGAGTTGGGCCGCCCCAGGTGAGTTCTACCAGGAGAAATTCCTGCACATGCGCACACAGTGCTGCCACATACTCGTGCAAAGGATGTGCTTTAAACAAGTGCTGCAGAGAGACTTGTGAACAGAAGGAGAGTCATGAGGAATGTGCACTGTCACATCCTTTGTTAGGACAAAAATTGGGCACTGCCCTAATAGCCATCAGTCCAGAAATGAAGAATTAAACTATGATATGTTCATATGATAGAGCACCAGTTAATGAACTAGATGTTAAAAATGATGAAAATGCCTCAAAAATGAGATTGAGCCAAATGTAATATATAGCATGAGACACTTTATAAAAAGTTCTTAAAAACCACAAAATGGCTGGGCACAGTGGTTCACACCTGTAATCTCAGCATTTTAAGAGACCGAGGCAGGAGAATCACTTGAGCCCAGGAGTTTGAAACCAGCCTAGCCAACATAGCAAGACCTCATCTCAGTAAAAAAAAAAAAAAAAAAAAAAAAAATTAGCTGGGTATGGTGGCATGTGTCCATAGTCCCAACTACTCAGGAGGCTGAGGTGACAGGATCACTTGAACCCAGGAGGTTGAGGCTGTGGTGAGCCATGATTGTGCCACTATGCTCCAGCCTGGGCAACAGGGTGAGATCCTATCTCAAAAACTAACAAACAAACAAAAACATTCAAAACCATAGGATGTGTTGTTTTGGATATACACACATGAACTAGATATCTACCAAATTCACAATAGAGTGACCTTTAAAGATGAAGGAAGAATTGAACTGGAGAAAGTCACATAAGTGATTTAAATTCCATGTGAATCTATTAAAAGAGTGAAAGTGGGATGTGAAATAAATATGACAAACAATATGTGTTCATTTTGATTGACAGGCACATGGATGGGAGTTTGGTGCATTTTCTATTATGTAGTTCCATATTTTCACCCCCACTTTGGCTGCCGAGAAGACAGTGAATGGGGATAAGGGGAAGGATGAGGATGGAGAAGGGGTGGTGTGAGGCAGTGCTGGAACCAGGCAGGAGCCATGTGATGGCCTCAGCATCTCTGCCTCAACTTCTCTGGGCCCCAGGAGCACGAGACCACTTTTTGCTTCATTTCTCTATTGCCCAAAAGTTCTTCCTGGAAGCACACTTCCTTGTCATTTCCTCTGCCTTCCAAGTTTTGAAATTGTCACCTAAGCAAGCCAGGAATTTGTTAGCTGCTAGATTTGTTAGCAGAATAACACATTCAAGTGATGCCTAAATCACTTAAGTCCTTCTTTTCCCCATTCCTGCAGTTTGGGTTCTACAGTTTTTTTCCTGAACATTTCTTTATAGTGGTAAAATATATCTAATATAAAATATACCATTCTAAAATGGACCATTTAGTGGCATTGAGTAGATTCATGATGTTATACAACTATTACTACTATCCATCTCCAGAACATTTTTCATCACCCCAGACTGAAATCCTGTGCCCATTAAACAATAACTTACCATTCCCCAGTCTCCCAAGTCCTGATAACCTCTTATTCTATTTTCTGTCTCTATGAATTCAACTATTCTAGGTACCTCATATAAGTGAGATCATATGCTTATCCTTTTGTGTCTGGCTTATTACATTTAGTATAATGCTTTCAAGATTCATCCATGTTGTAGTTTACACCAAAATTTCATTTCTTTTTAAGGTAAACAGAGTAATATTCCATTGTATGTATTAACATATTTTGTTGAGCCATTCATCTGTGGATGGACATTTAGATTGTCTTCGTCTTTGGTTATTGTACTGTTCCTATGAATAGGAACAAAAATTTCAATTTTGGAGGTATATGCCCAGAGGTGGAATTGCTGAGTCATATGGAAATACTATGCTTAATATTTTGGGAGACTGCTAAACTGCTTTTCACAGTGCTTGCAACATTTTACATTCCCACCATCCATGCTTGAAAGCTCCAATTTCTCCACATTCTCACCAACACCTGTTATTTTTCTTTTAAAAAAAAAATCTATCCTAGTGAGTATGAAGTGATATCTTATTGTGGTTTGTCCTACACTTCTTTTGAAATTAGTATTAAGAAAGCATTGTACATATCTCCTATCCAATTGATTGATCTATAACACCCATGTTTTTTAGTAATTCAGCATTTTTCAAAATATGCTCCACAAAATATCGGACCTATCAGAGACTTCAATGGGAAAAGAAAAGTGAGGGAGACTCTCTGGTTACACAAGCTGAGAAAGGAAGCAGATTCCAGCAGAGTCCTCTCAAATACTTGTTTTTTAACCTCTGCAAATTCAACAAAGTCTCCTGGTCCTTAATTGGTCTCAGTTCCTTCAAGTATCTTACGCTGAGAGGGAGTGATTCTATTAAAGATATTCAATATTCATCCTTTTGTGCAAATGGCCCATAATAAAGCCAATTATTTTATGTGGCACTCAAAGAATTTTTTTTTATCTGGTGCAACTTTGGAGGAAAAACTGGCTGTACCAATGATGATGTGGTGTGGTGGGCTCTACCATGACTTCCTCAAGGGATTTGCAGTGTTAATTTTGACTGTACACACTTTTCACTTCAAACTGACTTTAGAAACTGCTTCCCAGGCAAGATACAATTTTATTCCATGCCCTCTTCTTGAAGATTGAAAATGTGTTTCTTTTCTTTTCCCTTCCTCCCTCTCTTCCTTCCTTCCTTCTTTCCTTCCTTCCATTCTCTCATTCTGTTGCCCAGGCTGGAGTGCAATGGCACAATCACGGCTCACTGCAACCTTGACCTTTTGAACTCTGATGATCCTTCCATCTTCTTCCTCAGCCTCCCAAATAGCTGGGACTACAGGTGAATGCTACCAGGCCCAGCTAATTTTTTGATGTTTTGTAGAGATGAAGTCTCTTTATGTTGCCTAGGTAGGTCTTGAACTTCTGGGTTCAAGCAATCCTTCTGCCTGGGCCTCCCAAAGTGCTGGGATTACAGGCATGAGCCACTGTACCTGTCCTGAAAATGTATATTTTCAAGACCTGGAGAAGTCCTACAGTAAAGAAATCTGGTTAACATAGTTTAAAGAAAGAGTTGACAAACTTTCTCTGTAAAGATAATAGATATGTTCAGCCCTGTGGACCAGACTGTCTCTGTTGTAACTCTTCAACTCTGCAATTAGAGCTCCCTAACAGCCATAGACAATCAATATATAAATGAATGGACATGGCTGTGTGCCAATAAAACTTTATTTACAAAAACAGGCAGCAGAAGGGGTTTGACTGGCAAGCAGTAGTTTTCTGACCCTTGATTTAGACCATCATGATCTGAATGTATTAAATTATGGCCTTCGTGTCTCTCTCTCTCTCACTCACTCTTTCCTAAAACCTGTAGCAAACCCTTAGATTCCTAAATTTGAATTCAAATATTAGAGGGCTTCAACTCTTCATGAATGACACTGAAGGTTGACGACATGTAGCAGGTTGTTATCTTTCTGGTGCCTAGATTTTCATTGCTGTGGTACCAGAACTCATCACTTGGTGGATGTTATGAACTGAATTGTGTTCCCTACCCCCTCCCATTGATATATTGAAGTGCTAACTCATAGTACCTCAGAATGTGACTGTATTTGGAGACAGAGTCCTTAAAGAGGTGGTTAAGTTAAAAAGAGGCCTTCAGAATGGGCCCTAATATAATCTGACTGATGTCCTTATAAAAGTAAATATAGACACAAAAAGAGACACTAGGATGTGTGGGCAAAGAGGAAAGATCATGTGTAGAGGCAGCAAGAGGGTGACCATCTGCAATCCAAGAAGAGAGGCCCCAGAGGAAACCAACTCTGTTGACACTTTGATCCAGAAAATGCATTTCTATTATTTAAGCTATCCAGCTCGTGGTATTTTGTTATGGCAGCCTTAGAAAACTAATGGAGTGGATCCTGACTCATCCACCCCAACTCGCTGAGATATTGAACTTCTTTGGTCATTCTCAGAAACCTAATATCACAAGTATCTTCTACTGAATTTTATGGGTGAAGTCATATGCTCCAATTATATTTGCATATTTGGTATTTCTTCTATTTGGTATTTCAAAGATCTTTCTACTTATTTTGTTTTTAAGAGACAAAGTCTCTCTATGTAGCCCAGGGTGGTCTTGAACTCCTGGGCTTAAACAATCCTTTCGCCTTGGCCTCCCAAAGCACTGGGGTTATAGGCATGAGTCACCACAACTGGCCCAAAGATCTTAAGACATATTCCCTCATGCATGTTAAGAGTTGTTGTAATAAAATAGATTACTATGTGATGCTCTTAACTCATTTTTCCTTTCTTTCTCTCTTTAGTTTCCTTCAAGTACTGTCCACTTCATTTCTATTCCTGGGCTCTGGGGTTTTCAAATAGATGCATATTTATCTGGTTTATAGTGCTGTTTGTTGCAGGCAGGAAGTCAGTGTGCATGGGGCCAGGCCATGGAATCTAAGAACTTACTAGCTGTGTGTGACCTCAGACAAGGTATCTTATTTCTCTGACTCAGTTTCTTCATCTTCAAGGCATAATAACATCCATATGATTTTGAGTTCCTAGAAGCACAAGAGGAATGTAAGTGATGTGCCTGGCACACTGTATGGTTTATGGTGGGCTCTCAATAAATAGCTTTTGTAGACAATCAGGAGGTGTCTGCTAATTTCTCTTTTTCTGCTTTTGTAATCCAAGGTAACATCAACTATGTAGTCTTTGTTAATACCAGCTAAAGAAGTAAAGGATTTAATGAGTTCCTTGCACATGACACTAGATACTGTTTGGCATATCATTATTTACAGGACTTGATCCCCCAAGGAGATTTTGTTGCCTGACAGACACAAGAAAGATGTGGAGAGAGGGTATGATAAAGCAGAAAATGTACTGAGTCATTCCAGGGCCAGTTCTGCCCTGTGTAATATTTTACAGGTTGCTTTCTCTCCCTCTGGGCCTCATTGATTTTATCTGGGAAGTAGGGGCTTGGACTACAACACAACTGTAGTCTATCCTCTCTGCCGCCAATGTTTTGCCCAGAAAGCATGAGGACCAAGAGGATGCCTGGGTGTGAGAGTTCTTCATACTGACTTTAGTACTGCCCAAATCCCTACCCCATGCCCTCCATGTTTTCCCCCTAAAAGGATACTGAAAAATATCATCTACAAGAAATTCCCAGTCTACTCTCCCTACCTGCTTTCATTGTAGTGCAGCTTCTTGAATATTGAGTTCTTCCTGCGAGAAAAGATGGATTTGTCCTATGGCGTCAGTAAGGAGAGAGGGGGCAAAGGGGCCTGTAAAGGAATCCTATCGAGTTCTTCCTGCATCCTGCGCCACCTTGCACCTCACATGTGTATCCACATCTAGGCAAAGTTAGAGGGTCATGTGGGCTGGGGATTGCACTGGGAATGCTGCCACGGAGAGCTTCATTCGCCACATGCCGGAACAATAAAGACCACATCTGCCATTTCTGCCCTCCTCCTTGTCCGGTTTTTACACACTGGTGTGTGTGAAATAGTTTGGCCTCACAGTTGACAAGGGAGAAGCATGGCTTATTGACTGAAGCAGAGTGTCTGGGGGGAGAAGCTGTTTTCTTTTGTAGGGAAAATGACAAATACATATACACAAGGATATCTTATGGCGCCATAGCACACTACATTTCATCAGTATTCATGACGTGTTTCATTCTTGCCACAACTGACATCTGTTAAAAACCAGATTCAGGAATGCCATCCTGGTCTTGGTAATTCTGAAACATGGATTCCGAGGTGATGTTTTACTCCCACTTTGACAGCCCTGATTTTACAACTGACTGTAGATAACTTTGTGCACTTCAGCATATCCTTTTAGGGAGACAGCAGCAATCTCATATGGTATATTCAGTGACATGCATCCTGTAAGAAGCCAAATTTGTATCAGATCTGTAGTTGTTAAGGAGACTAGCCTCAATTTCATCTGTATTTTGAGAGAACTCTATTCTAAATCTCATGTAATTAGGTGAACTTCTAAAACGGTGATTAAACTGTAGCCAGCCAGGGGAAAATTAGAAATAAATTAGACGTGTCACCGACTTGAGATTTATAGCTCCTTCCCATGTGCCTATGGAAATTAAGGAGCTTCTCTCATCTGTATTACAGGTTTTGATGAGAAATCCAGAAGAAAGAATGTGTGAAAGAAAAAGATGACATCTGTGCACAGCAAAAAAAATCTGAAGATTATTACAGTGAAAACAAAAGGAAAGCAAGTGAACACCTACTAGTTAAAGGTAAGTGGACGGTTCTGTAAATGCCAAACTCTTTGAGATGTTAGAACAGGAAAGTGGGTTTATACATGTTTGTGTGTGAGTACACATTGACATGTCAAGTGGGGCTTGGACAGGATATGATATATATATGAGATGACATATTATCAAAACATTTGTGTTACTAGCAAATAAGAAAGAAAATTAATAAACACAGTTAGTTTCCTACTTTCAAACAAAAGCTGAACACCCAAAAGTTGAATGATAGACTTCATTTTATAGAGGTTCTCGTTCCAGAGAGCAAAATAAACAAAAGAAACAAGAAACTGTGCCATAACTGTACTGTGCCTTAGACACATCTTAACAATATGTTTCCATTTTTAATGCACACATTTAGAAAATTATTTTCTGTTTATTCACAGTTGAACATTTCATCAGCTTAAGTTCAATAGACAACTAAGCAAAGCAAATGGTTTATTATTTTTACACATGCAATTATTTTCATCTTTAGCTTAATTGTAGTAAGGGAGTGCTTTGTATCCTTAGTATAGGTTTTTTTTATTTGCCACTGCTTTTTAGAATATAATAAGAGAGGAAGTAAAATATGTGAAAGACTGCACAAGTATCGCCACAATGATAGCAATACGATGTAGAAACCAAACTGTGAGGCATGTAGGCAGCACTTCCATATGTTTCAAAATGTTTCTTCATGAGCTGATTTTAGAAGTGCATATTTAGCTCTGGGTATAGTGGCTCATGCCTGTAATCCCACACTTCGGGAGGCTGAAGCAGGAGGAGTAGTTGAGCCCAGGAGTTCAAGACTAGCCTAGGCAACATAAAGAGACCTCATGTCTACAAAAAAAAAAAAAAAAAATCAAAAAATTAGCTGGGTATGGTGGCGTGTACCTGTAATCTCAGTTACTCGTGAGCCTGAGGTGGAAGGATAGATTGAGCCCAGGAAGTCGAGGCTGTGGTTAGCTGTGAGTGTGCCACCGCACTCCAGCCTGGACAACAAGGTGAGATCTCAACTCAACTCAAAAAAAAAAAAGGAAGGAAGTTTATATTTAACAGGTAAAACTGGTTTAAACTAGCTTTGCACATTGATGTAAAATGTGCAAAAGTATGAATTGTGCACAAGTGAAATGTGTGACAGTTGAGGACAGTGTTTACACAGTCTTAAAATGCTGCCTCAAGTGAGATCAATAGTGGGACCACAATTCCACACACTAACCCCTGCTGGAGAGAAGTGTCACGTAGCAGTCAAGGACATGGACTTTGGAGATCTTGCTCTACCACTTACCATTGTATGACTGTTGTCAAAACGATTAATCTCCCCGTGCCTCTGTTTCCTCACCTGTAAAGTATAGACCAAATTAGCACTTACTCTGCAGGATTGTTGAGTAGATGTAATGAGTCAATATAGGTGAAGCACTTGGAAGAATGCCAAGCACATAATGAGTGCTCAGTCATTATTGGCTGGTTTTATCATGGAGTAAAATGTACTTCGGGGATGGAAACATCCGTTGTTTGTTTTAAAGGAGGTAAAGATGTGGCGGAGCATAAAAGGTGTTGGGGAAGTGGAGGGTACCATTTCTTTAACTCTTGGCATATATGCGCCATCTAAGTAGCCACCACAGGAACTGATGGGCACTAGGCAGAGATAAAGGGCAGCTATGGGGGCTTAGTGTCCTCAGACACTGACAGATGATCTCCTGGATTCACTCGCTTTGATATGTATTAGAGAATACAGACTCATATGGTGCAGGGCTATTTTTTTTTTTTTTTAAGTTGGAGTCTCACTCCGTCACCCAGTCTGGAGTGCCGTGGCATGCTCACAGCCACCCCAGTGTTGACCTGCTGGCTCTGGCGATCCTTCTGCCTTAGCCTTCCAAGTAGCCAGAACTACAGGTGCATGCTACCATGCCCAGCTAATTTTTTAATTTTTTATTGTAGAGACGAGGTCTCACCATGTTGCCCAGGCTGGTCATGAACCTGCGGGCTCAGGCAATCTTCTCACCTCAGCAGGGCTTTCTTAAATTATACATAAGACCATCTCAAACTCTTTCCTATAGCCTGCAAGTCTGGGCAGGACCTGGTTCAGCCATTGTCCCCACCCCCACCTATTAGCTCCTGCGCTCACTCCGGCCTCCTTCCAGTCCTTCTAAAACTCAAGCAGCTCTTTCCCCTTGAATCCTTCACACATACTGGCTTCTCTCCCTTCCTTGCCCCTGCCTCCTTTGCTTTTTCCTTGAAGTCTCAGACTAGGGCTTCTCTGGCTTCTCCACTAAACAGGTCCTGCTCCCAAGAAGATTGTTTCTAAAAATATTGCCTCTGCTGGCATTCTCATCAACCATGACTATGAGAGCCCTTTAGTTCATATCCTAGCAAAAAAGAATGTTCCAAAATTGTTTCATCCTTTTCATCCTTGCCAATTTGATAGGTGCAAAACGTGGACTTTATTTTTTCTTTCTTTTTTTTTTTTATTCAGGGCCTTACTCTGTTGCCCAGGTTGGAATCATGATCACAGACCACCATAGCCTCGGCCTTCTGGGCTCAGGCGATCCTTCTGCCTCAGCCTCCCAAGTAGCTGGGACTACAGGTGCACACTATGCCCAGTTAATTTTCTTTTTTTTGTGGAGACAAAGTCTCACTACATTGCTAGACTGGTGTCAAACTCCGGGGCTCAAGCAGTCCTCCTGCTTTGACCTCCCAAAGTGCTGGGATTACAGGTGTGAGCCACCCAGCCCTGAACTTGATTATTTAAAGTAGGTATAAGATGAGACACACAGATATGCAATGGGGACAGAAGTTAATCACTCAGTAACTTATCCTCAAAGCCTCACCTGTTTCCTTTATAGTACTCGCTACTACTGGAATTATTTTCTTTATTTTTATCTTCAGTTACTCTTCACCTGCCTTCCCTACTGGTGCATAAGTTCTGTGAGGCCGGGGACAGGGTTTGCCCTCTTCTGGGATCCTGGCCCAGCAACTGCTATAAATGAGGTGCCCTATGAACATTTTTGGGGTGAAAGAATGAATGAGAAAGACAGGATCTCATAATTGAGACAAACAGCAGCTTTACAATGCTGAGGGCTCAAATAGAAGTAGGAATGAATCAAGGGTCTCATAAAAAGTTAGATTCAGGTGAACAGGAGCAAACTACCAACAGCCAGTCAACACAGACAAGGATCAACCTGAACAGGTGTTGGCCGTAGTGCTGGGCAGGGTCTAGGAAGGCCCCTTTTGGTAGCAGGTTTACCATTGAGGTGCTGAATTGTGGGGAGGAGGATTCTCCAGCGGGACTCAGAGCACTGGTCAGTTGCCAATCATGATGGAAGAATTGTCAATATCTTAATGTCAAGCATAGCTGCATGTGTGCGTTCCTGCTGTTTATCAGTCCTGATTATAGTACCAAGCAGAACCCTCTGGTCTTGTTTATCTGGAATCCTACTCTCTGCCTTGAATCCGTAAGAGTCATCCAGATAGATTTGAGGAGGACTCGGATGACCTCGAATTTCACCCCCCAGCACCCTTCTGCCTTCACTGCACGCTTGCAAGTCCTCCCTCATACCTATTTTATTTTTGTATTTGTAATTGACATAACTGTATGTATTTTCAGGTACATGTGATATTATACATGTATACATTGTGTAATGATCAAATCAGGGTAATTGGGTTATCCATCATCTCAAACATTTATCTTTTCTTTGTGTTGGGATTCCTATTTTAAATAACCATGCACATCCCCTATGAGACTGGCAAAGACAAAAAAATATTTTAAATATTCCTCTTTGAAGGATATGTACAAAAAGGCTCTCCTAATCACTGTTGATGAGAATGCTGGTGGGGGGCAATATTTTTAAGAGCTCAATTGGCAGTATTTATCAAAATTCTAAATGCACATTCTCAATGACCGGGTAATGGAACTTTTAGGAATTTATCTTCCAGATAAACTGGCACAATTACAACATGATGTATGTATGAGTGTGTTCACTCTAACATTGTGTTAATAGCAAAAACATGGCAGCAGTTCATGTGGCTGTTGATAGGAGAGTAGTAAATAAATAAAAGATGATGCTTTCATCTAACAGAATATAGCGTGGCCTTTAAAACGCATCAGGATAGATCTCTAACACATATTAAGTGAAAGGAAATAAAGCTGCCAAAATTGTGTGTATTGTGAAATTCTGACATATGCTACAACATGGATGACCCTTGAGGACATTATGCTCAGAAATAAGCCAGTCACAAATGGATGAATACTGTATGATTTGACTTATACGAGGTACCTAGTGAAGTCATATTCATAGAGACAAAATAGTCTGATGGTTGCCAGGGGCTGTGAGGAAGAAGGAATGGGGAGTTACTGTTTAATGGATACAGACTTTTAGTCTAGGAAGATGAAAAAGTCCAGAGATGGATGGTGGTGATGGTTGTACAACATTGTAAGTATACTTAGTACTACTGAACTATATACACTTGAAAATGGTTAAATGATAAATTTTATGTTACACATATTTTACAATTTTGAAAAATGTTAATTAGAAGAAAATTTTCCAGGATTTTCCAAATATAAAAAAAAGTCAATAGTTTAAAATATCACCCTAACCTTGAACAATTATCATAATACTGTAAGAAAGGGATTGGGAGTAGTGGGAAACTGCCAGGGAAGGGCACATCTCACCAACAAGGGTACCTGCATAATGAACATTTGTATACCTAACCCTGAATTGTACCCCATATCTTTAAAATAAAAAGAAAGAGAGAGAGAGAGAGAGAGAAAAAGAAATATACTGAAAGGATATTTTTAAAAAATCACCCTAATACATTTTAATGATAGTTGGCCAAAATTTCTAGATGATCTCAGGGCCTAAAACAAAAGTACAATCTTTAAAAAAAAAATCTGTTATTTTTCTTTTAAGTGATGCTTTATACTCCTAACTTTAGTAGTGCAAAATAAAAAACAGCACATTACTAGCCAACTGCCAGGCACTCTTTTAGGCACTTTACATGTATTAACTTGTTTAATCCCCAACAGAACTAGGAGGTCATTGTTATTTCCATTTCACAGATGAGAACATTGATAACACAGAGGATATATAACATGCCCCAAGTCACACAGCTAGTGAGAAGCAGAGATGGTTATCATCAAACACCAGAAGTGTGACCCCAGAGTACAAAACACTGTGTTTTGCCACCTCCTGACTCTGAAGAGCTTTAGTATAAGAGCTGTCTGTAAACCATATGGGCATTGCTAAGATTTCTACTACATAGATACAACTGAAAAGCTTGAGTAGTATCCAGCACTGATATGTGATTTTTTAGCTTTTTTTCTTCAGTAGAAGCTTGTGACCTGAAGTATATAAATGACTTGTCTATAATAGGGAAATTATGCTTTAACATTCACAGAGCTTTTTACCAAACACAACACAATCATAAGGGAGAACAAAGGAATGCTACGTGAAAAACTCGAGTTTTCTAAGCTTTTAACAGGAAAAAGTTCTGAAAAGGAGATCTCCATTTTGGAAGGGGAAAACGTGGTCTCATATTCTTTCCTTCCCCCAAGATCCATATCTCCCATAACATTAAGTTAATTCACACACACAAAAAAGGATTCATGGTTATGTTCAAATGCATTTAAGAAATGCTGAATTAAAAGGCATTAAACAGAGTTTCTTTTATGCAAGAATTCTTCAGGACTTAGAGAAACACTGTGAATTGCCAAGAAAGGGATATGACATGCATAATATATTCCATAATAAATAAGAATATGTATTATATAATAGGTACTTGTTTCCCAGGGTTTTTTTTTTTTTTTTTTTTTTTGACCACAGAGCACTTCTCCCATGGAAAATCTTGAGGAGTTAGTGCTTACCTGGAACATTTTTTGGGAATCTTTGTATTAGGGATTCTCCAAATCTACCACCAGGGGGCAGTTTTCTCCTCCTTTTCTATTCAGACTAAAACATTGACAAAAACTTTATCTTCCCTCAGCCCACCTGAGACAGGCTGACATTTTCAGGTAGACTTTGCTAAAAACTTCCAAGGGATGACTGAAAGAAATGAAAAAACAAAGCCCTATAAATAGTCATGTTTCCAAAATCAATGAGCCTGAGCCAAAGAAATGGCAAAGCTACTAAGCTCTCTTACACCAGTGTGGAATATGAGTTCTCAACCGTATTGCTTGGCATTTTTCCTTTCTGTTTCTTAGCCAAGTGGCCTTCCTGTCATCTCAGCCCGCAGGAGCATCTGTGGGCTTATCTTGTTACATCTGAGGATAAATCCCACAGACCTTTGCGTTTTCACAGCTCAAATTCCTTTCTGTTTTAAATTCCCCAGGTCTGCAGTGTGATCTCTCCTCTCAGTCCTAGTTTGCGCATCTGTGATCATGAACAAATATGGCACTCCCATGTATGTTCTAGTCCTGACTAAAGCAAATATGTAGTAAATGTGCCACCCTTACCTCCCCTGCCAGGACTGACGTTATTAATCGACACAGCACCCTTTCTTTATTGATCTCAGAACCGGTCTCACAATCCTTCTTGACTCAAGGTTCCAGGCAGGCAGTACCAATAGATTGGTGGTAATGTGAGAAAATACCCTCATCCAGGTCTAGGATGTTTCTCCCATTTCTGGAAACTTCTCTGGTGACTTTCTTAGTTGAATATAATTTCCCTAATTCTCTGCCCAACATACACACATACACTTTTTTTTAAGATGTGGGGTACAATTCAGGGTTAGGTATACAAATGTTCATTATTCAGGTACCCTTGTTGATGAGGTGTGCCCGCCCTGCAGATTCCCACTTCTGCCAATCCCACCTTCCCCCCACCCCCCGGCAGTTTCCTGCTACTGCCAATCCTTTTCTTATAGTATTACGGTAATTGTTCAATGTTCTCTTATGGGTAAGAACATGTGATACTCAGTTCTTTGTTTCTGTGATACATCACTCAGAATTATAGACTCTCAGTCCATCCAGGTTGCTGTGCAGTTCATGATTTTGTCCTTCTTTATGGCTGCATAATATTCCATGATGTACATGTACCACATTTTTTTTAATCCAGTCCTTTTGACGGGCAGCATGGTTGGTTCCACGTTCTTGCTACTGTGAGCAATGCTGCAATAAACATACATGTGCAGGTATCTTTTTTATAGAGTGATTTGAGTCCTTCTGGGTATATTCCCAGTAGGGGGATTACAGGGGTTGCACATACATATTTTTAAAAGCATTTCAAGTCGGCTGGGCACAGTGGCTCATGTCCGTAATTCCAGCACTTTGGGAGGCCAAGGCAGGAGGATTGCTTGAGTTCAGGAGTTTGAGAAGCAACATAGTGATACCTCATCTTTACAAAAAGTCAAAAAATTAGGCGGATATGGGGGTACAAACCTGTAGTCCCAGCTACTTGGTAGGCTGAGGCAGGAGGATTGCCTGAACCTAGGAGGTCGAGGCTGTGATGAGCCATGATTGTGCCACTGCACTCCAGTCTGGGTGACAGAGCGAGACTCCAACTCAGAAAAAATGTATTTCAAGTTCACTATAAAGAAAATCTCTCCATTAGAGCCCCAGCATATCCTTATTCATACTTTCTCCATAGCATTCTGTACAGGTGCTACACCTAATTTAAAGAAGAGGATTGTTACACCCCATCATGTACCAGAAGCTCCAGACTTGGTCCATTCTGTTGTTTAACTTCTGATTCCCGTTGATGTTTCACATGCCCCATTTTAGTTAGCACATGCTTAGAGTTGCATTTGTATGAGATGCGCAGGAAATAGCCTGTGTTTTTCCTCAGCAAAAGCTGTGTCAGGCATAAAAAAGCCTAACCTGTTACAGTAGATTTTGAAGCAAATTATCATCTGATAGATTTGCTTCTTTCTAAAGCTGAAGGTTTATTTGAGTACCAAAGAATAAGAAGAGGCCGCGCGTAGTGACTCATGCCTTTAATCCCAGCACTTTGGGAGGCCGTGGTAAGAGGATTGCCTGAGCCCACGGGTTCGAGCCCAACCTGGGCAACTTGGCAAGACCTCATCCCTACAACAAATCACCAAAAATTAGCTGGGCATGATGGTGCGTGCCAGTAGTTCCAGCTACTTGGAAGGCTAAGGTGGAAGGATCACCTGAGCCCAGCAGGTAGAGTCTGCGGTGGCCTCTGCACACTAACCTGGGCGACGGAGTGAGAATCCGACTCAAAAAAAAAAAAAATTAGAATAAGAGGGAACAATATAGTGTAGTCCTGATGCATGGGGTTCAACTGTTGGCTCCCCCACTTATTGCTTTGCGGATCTTTGGCGAGTTACTACTTATCACCTCCAAGCCTTCTGAAAATAAAAATAATAATAGTATGTATCTCACTGTGGCTCATTTATAACCTAATGTCATTGGGCATCTGCTTTATAACAAATCCAAAACATCCTTGTGAGGATTGAATGGAGCTGGCATTTATTGAACGGAGCACTGAAATGATATTATTTGATTATAAGGTTTTAAAACACTCTTAGTTTCAGCAGAAGCCATCGTGAAAGGTGGGGACAAAAGAAGCCACCTGTGTTTCTTGAATTCCAAATCAATTAGAGATGGGACTTAGGTAGCAGGCCATGAGGGTCAATATGTAATTTTTAAAATATGCATTGGAAGTGAACTTTTCCTCATGGCCAGTGGGGTGTGCTATGTGAACAGAATAACTACTTCCAACGCCGGCTTCGGGTGACCATGTTGCTCTCCACCTCAGGGGAGTGTGGTCTGAAAATAATGAGCAGCAAGTTCAACGTCGGTGTTAATTCTCTAGCTTCTGTTTCCTGGGAAATTGAACTCCATCCACATCCTTAGGGCAGCAGAATTGATTAACATTTGTTAAATGTTCTCTCTGGCCAATCCATTTTTGAAATGAAAAAGACATGCTGGAGGAATTTATAATGTAAGGAGGAGGTGACACTGATGCACTGGGTGCTGTTATGAAAGCATTGTGGAAATACTATAGAAATTAACTACTCGTTAGAGATAGCACTATGAAAAGCCATGAAAGAGACGGAAGCCTTTTAAAGCAATAATAGCAAGCCGGGCTCGGTGGCTCAGCCTGTAATCCCGCGCCTTGGGAGGCTGAGGTGAGTGGATTGCCTGAGCCCGCGGGTTCGAGACCCGCCTGGGCAAGCGAGACCTCATCTCTACAATAAATCAAAAAATCAGCCGGGTGTG
>CAUYQG010204995.1:0-12858 GCA_963574415.1 Tarsius wallacei | reverse complement strand
TACCAAAACTTATGGGATGCAGTGAAAGCAGTTCTTTGACGGCCGTTTATAAATGCTAACACCTACAATCATGGATTTCGCAGCAACTTGGATGGAACTAGAATCTATAATACTGAGTGACCTCTCACAGAAACAAAGATCGGAGTATCACATGTTCTCACTCATATAGTGAACCTTGATCATCCAACATAATACTATAAGAAAATGATGACAGTGGTGGGAAATTACGGGGAGGGAGGGGAAGGGGGGATGGTATTAAATGATACTCAATATCTGTCTGGGGACGGGGAGACACCTCTTATCACCAAGGGTGTCTGAACGAAGCATATTTGTATATCTAATCCTTAACTGTACCCCACAATATGATAATAAAAAATACTGATCAATAAAAAAAAAAAAAAGAAAATAAGAGCAATAGAAAAAGATGAGTGAAAGGTAACTATAAAAAAAGTGCCCTCTATTCATAATATTAAAGATATGGAATCAAAAAAAAAAGAATAAGGAACTCAATGACCTAATTGTACATTTTATGAAATTAGAAAAAGAAGAGCAAACTAAAGCCAAAGCTCACAGAAGAAAATATATAATAAAGATTAGAGTGGAATTAAATAAAATGGAGAATAGAAAAACAATAGAGAAAATCAATGAAACTAAATGTTGGCTTTTGAAAAGGCTGGGGGGCGGAACTGTTAACTACTCTGACTAGGAACAAAGAAGAAGAAACTCAAATTACTAAAATCAGAAAAGAAAGGGGACATTTCTACCAAGCTTACATATTTAAAAAAAGATTATAAAATAATACTATGAACAGCAAATTGAATAACCTAGATAAAATAAACAAATTTCTAGAAATACACAATTTACTAAAATTGACTCAAGAAAAAATAGAAATCTCAATAGATTTATAACAAATAAGGAGATTGAATCAGCAATCAAAAGCCTCCCAACAAAGAAAACCCAGGATCAGATGGCTTGATTGGTGAATTCGACCAAACATTTAAAGAAGAATGAAAACCAATCTCTTTGAAACTCTTACAAAAAACTGAAGTTAAGGGAATGCTTCTTAATTTGTCCCACCAGGCCAGCATTGCTCTGATACTGAAACCAGACAAAGACACTCTAAGAAAAAAAGCTACAGATAAATATTTCAATGAATATTGATGCAAAAATCAATACAATACTACAAACTGAATCTAGTAGCATATTAAAAAGGTTATACATCATGACCACATAGGATTTATCTCAGGAATGCAAGGGTAGCTCAACATACAAAAATCAAGTGTATAACATGCTCCAATTACAGAAAGAAAGAAGAAAAACCACGTGATATCTCAACTGATGCTGAAAAAGCATTTGAAAGAAATCCAACACTCTTTCATTATGAAGACACTCAACAAACTAAGAATAGAATGGGAACTTCTTCCACATGATAAAGGGCATCTACGGAAAACCCACAGCTAACATTATACTCAGTGATGAAAAACTAAAAGCTTTCACTCTAAGATCAAAAACAAGTCAAGGTTGCCTACATTTACCACTTCTATTCAACATTGTACTGAAAGTTCTAGTCAGAACAATTAGGCAAGAAAAGGAAATAAAATGGAACCAAATTGAAAAGGAAGAAGTAAACTATCTCTTTTCACAGATGACAAGATTATGTATATAACTTATATATAAAAATCTATCCATATATCACATAATATTATATATAATTTATAAATATATATAATCTAAAGAACACACACAACCTACTCTAGCTAATAATAAAAATCAGTAAGATTCACATACAAAGCCAATTGTATCTCTACACACTAGAAATAAACAATCCAAGATGGAAATGAATAAGATAACCCATTTATAGTATTAAAAATAAAATCAAGGACTTGCAATACTTGTACACTGAAAAACTACAAAATATTGCTGAGAGAAATGAAATAAAACCTAAATAAATGGAAGGACATACCATGTTCATAGATTGTTTGATTTAATATTATTAAGGTGGTAGTACTCTCCAAAGAGATCTACAAATTCATTGCAATCCCAACAGGCTTTGGGTTTTTTTTCCCCCAGTAATAGAAAAGCTAACCCTAAAATTTATATGAAATTGCAAAAGACCCTGAATAGGCAGAATAATCTTGAAAAAGAACAAAGCTGGAGGGTTCACACATCTCAATTTCAAACTCACTACAAAGCTACAATCATCAAAACAGTGTGGTACTGGCATAAGGATAGACATATAGGCCAATGGAAGAGAATTGCGATTCTAAAAATAAGCCCATACATGTATGGTCAAATAATTTTTGATGAGGTCAGACTTTCAATGGGGGCAAGAATAGTCTTTTTAACAAATGATTCTGGAACAATTGCATAACCATATACAAAAGAATAAAGTTGGACCCCTATCTCTCACCAGACACAAAATATGTATGTATGCGTATATGTGTCTATATATAAAAAGAAATATTAATGAGAATTGTTACAGAAGTTTTTAATTATACAGAGATGTGCTGTGAAAGAATAAATGCCCATGAGTTGCAAAGAAATATATGGAAAAGAACAGTGATGGGAAATTTGTCTTTCTGTGCATACAAACACACAATAAAGTCACCATTACAATGAAATCAGAATGATATTGATTTAGAAATAGAAAAATAAGGTCGAGGACCAACTAGATATGCAGAAATAAATCCCCATAAATGAGAATTTAATATATGATGAGAACCAACTAAAAAATGAGCAAGTGATCAGAATAAACATGTCTCCAAAGAAGATATACAAATGGCCAATAAGCAACTGAAAAGATGCTCAACACCATTAGCTATCAGGGAAATGCAAATAAAAACCAATGAGATACTGCTTCATGCCTCCTAAGATGACTGGCATCCAAAGGAAGTGTTGGCAAGGATATGGAAAATTGGAACCCTTATGCACTGCCGGTGAGAGTGTAAAGTAGAGCAGCTACTTTGGAAAGCAATCGGCAGTTTCTCGAAAGGTTGAACATAAAGCTGCCATATGACCCACAATTTCACACGTGGGTAAATATCCGAGAGAAATGAAGACATACATGCACACGAAAACCAGTGCTAGGAATGATCATAGAAGCATTATTCATGATAGCTGAAAAAGTGCAAACAACCCTAATGTCCATCATCTGATGAGTAGATACATAAAATGTGGTATCTCCACATAACGGAATATTATTTGGCAACAAAAGAAATTAAGTACTGATAAATTCTACTACACGGATGAACTTTGAAAACAGTATGCCAGTGAAAGAAGCCAGCAACAAAATATCACACAGTGTATGATTCCATTTACACCAAACGTCCAGAATAGACAAATCCACAGAGGCAGAAAGTAGACTAATGGTTGCCAGGAGCTGAGGGGAGGAGATCAGGATGACTGCTAATGGGTACAGAGTTTTTCTTTCGGGATGATAAAAATGTTCTCAAACTAATGGTGGTGATGGTTGCACAATTCTGTAAATATATCTCATTAAAGCTGATATATAATTATAAACTCAATGAAGCTAATACAGAGGGCGCTAAAATGTACACACATTTTAAGAAAGGAAAAAACTATTAAAATTGTAATAATATATACTGATAACAAAAGATGAATACAAGTCTGACTTGTACTGATAACAAAAGATGAATACAATTTGACTTCTGCAATTACAAGAGGTGCTCAAAGTGGTTATCATCATCATTGACATTTCTGATTACAGCAGACTAAAAGTAATACATAGATAACATTGCTTAAAATGTGTATACTATTTTTTGGCACCCCAGTATATACTCAAGAAAGCATTTGCCTGAGCCCGTGGGGTCGAGATCCGCCTGGGCAACTTGGCGAGACCTCATCTCTTACAATAAATCAAAAATTAGCCGGGCATGGTAGCACGCGCCTGTAGTTCCAGCTACTTGGAAGGCTGAGGCGGAAGGATCGCCGGAGCCCAGCAAGTCGAGGCTGCGGTGGCCAGGAACGGCCACTGCACTCCAGTCTGGGCGACAGAGTGAGACTCCAACTCAAAAACAAAACAAAACAAAACAAAACAAAAACAAAAACAACAAAACAACAAAACAACAAAAAAAGAAAGCATAAGAGCATATATAAATATTACATTTAAGTGTATAATCGTATATGAAAAAATGTATTTATATTTTAAATATATTATATTTTAATACTTATATTTGTTATATATTGTTCTATTATTATATGTTTTATGTGAAGACATGTTATTATATTTGCATGTATAAATAAATTCCAGGTGGTTGGATATAGACATTTTGAACTCAACACCTTCTTCGCATTCCACCAGGTGTGCTTTCCTACCCTGTGCTTTCCCTTGCAGGTAGGGTTTCAGAAGTGATTGATTCTCATTCAGACAACTGGCTGCACACTGAGTGAGAGATTTGTGAGAAAGAGGAAAGGCAGAGATGGGCTTTCTGCTTTTGGGCAGCCATCTCAGTCCTGGAGTTAGGATTTTTCTGAATCCATCTTCAGCAGAGGTACCAGTGTCTAGTCGCTAACCTTGTGATGACACATGCACAGCTTTTTTCTTTCTTTTTGGCTTTCTTCACTGATGTGTCTCTACCTGCCCAGTTACCCACACTTCTACATCCTCACCCATCCCTACCCACAGCTCCTTCTTCTTCTCAAAGGTGATTCTACCAAACCCTCTATAGCTTTCTGCCATATCATTCCTACTACTACTTATTTATTTTTATTCTTCATTTTTACCTCCCATTGCCTCTTCTCCCTTCCCCAGTCTTGCATATAAAATTGTGCAGGTCTCTCCCATTAGAACAACAAATAAACAAATAGATGATCTTGTTCAACCCTCCAGTCTTTCAAGTACACCTCATTTTTCTCCCTTCACAATCAAACTTCTGAAAAGAGCAGTCTAATCTTGTTGCTGCTTCTATGCACCACCTCCCATTTTCCCCTTACCTTGCTGCAACCTGGCCTCCGCCTCCACCCTTCCACTGGTCTCCACTCCATCTGTAATGATCTTGTTGCCTAGTCCTCATGCACCTGACAGTCAGCACCACAGACTCCTCCATCTTTCCTGAGTCCCTCCCAATCCTTGATTACCACTGATGTCTCTGCCTGTGTTTTCCTCTCTCTTCTGTAGATGCACCTTTTTTGTCCCCTCCATTAGTTTCCTTTCTTCCATTCACCTGCTAAAGTTGGTGTTTTCCGGGCTCTGCCAGAGCCCCTTCTTTTTTCAGGTTATATCTTCTCCTTGGTGGAATCATTGTCAGGTGATTCCTGACTCTCAATTTCCAGCAAAACCACTCTCCTGACCTCCAGATTAAATAACTCCCTGTCTTCTGGGCAGCAGTCAACTCCAATCCCACTAGTCAAAAATGAAATTTCACCAGCTTGCTCTCCTCACCTCCACCCACCACCACTCCCTGATATATCCCTATCTTAGGAAATAACACCCCCATCCACCAGCCACCCAAGTCAGAAACCAAGAGTCACACTGGCTTGTTCCTCTCCCTCCTACCTTCATTTATTCAACAAGCATTTGCTGAGCATCTACTATGTGAGAGACACAATTCCAGGTGATGGGTGCTATTACATTCAACAGAACAGTTTCTGCTCTATTAGAATTTGTATTCGAATGGGGGAGAGAAGACTCTAACAACAATACAGTTATGCTCTATCAGGCATTGGGATGAGTTACAAAAGTGAACAAAACGTGGAAGGTGGTTATAATGACGCTTGGGGATGCTGTCTGTGTAGGGAGAGCAGGAAAGGTTTTCTCATAAGGTGGGATTATTGGATCTGAAAGAAGTAAGGGAGCCAGCCGTGTGGATATCTGTGGAGAAAGTGTTCCAGGATGAAGGAACAGCATTCGCAAAGGTCCTGATGTGGGAGCAGGCATAGCGTGTTCCAGGATGCACAAGGAGGAGTGGCCTGAGTCGAGTGGCTGAGGTGGGGCGAGGCAGGAGGAGAGGACAGAGGTATTGTGAGGCCAAATCACGTGACACCGTGCCCATTTTAAGGATCTTGACTTTATGGTGGGTGAGGTGGGAAGTCAGTGGATGGCACTGAGAAGAGAAGTGAAATGATCTGGCCTGTGTTTTAAAAGATTACCTCTGGAGACTATGCTGAGAATACACAGAAGAGAGGTAAATGTGGAAGCAGGGAGACCAGTCAGAAGTCCAAGGACAGGGGCTGGGATCAGGCTGCTTCCTGTGGAGGTGACAAGAATAATTGCATTCTAGATCTATTTGGAAGCCAGAGTCCAGAAGACTGCTGATGGGTTTGATGCCTTGGTGTAAAAGAAGGTCAAGAATAACTCCAAGTTTCCTTAGCCTGAGCAGATGGAAAAATGGACTTGCTGCATACTAAGATGGGAAAGACTATGAGGAGGAGTTTGTGCTGGGGGCGGGAAATCTGGAGTTATTTTGGACATTTTAATTGTAAGATGCCCATCAGAAATTCGAGTAGAGCTACCGAGTCGGCTTCTGGCAATAAAAATATGATGTTCAGGAGAGAGACTGAGACTGGCTTGGAGACGTAAATTTGGGAGCCGTCTACATGAGATGGTATTTAGAGCCATGAGACTGGACAAAATCAGGGAGGACCTGAGCCCTGGGATACTCCAGTGTTTGGAGTTTGGGAGGAACTAGCAATGGAGACTGAGAAGAAGCCACCAAGGAGGTGGGAGGAAAACCAGAGAGTGTGCTGTCTGGGAGGCAAATGAAGAAAGTGTTGTAAGACAGAGAGAGTGCTCAGTAGTGCCAGATGCTGCTGAGGTAGGAACTGAGAGATGACCATCGTGTCAGTGACAAGGTCATTGGTAACCTTGACAGGCAGTCTGAGTGGAGTTATATAATCCTGATTGGAATGGGTTCAAGGAGAATGAGAGGAAGAAAGTGAAGGCAGCGAGTATAGACAACTTTTCCTAGGAGTTTTGTTACCAAGGCCATGAGAAAAACAATGTTAACTGGTGAGGGATGGGAGTAAAAGGAAGAGGGAGTTTTGTTGAGATAGGAGATGTTCCTTCACTGTTGAGAATCTTCCAGTAAAGAGGAAAATTTGTCCTGGAGTCTTTTTCTTTTAAGTATCTCATGCCAATTCCATCCTTCCATTCTCAATACAGATGTCTTCTTTGGGATTCTGACAATTTTCTTTATTTAGAAAAAGTATTGTCTAACTTAATTCAGAGGATGAGAACTTTATATGCGATCTTTTTTTTTTTTTGAGTTTGAGTCTCACTTTGCTGCCCAGGCTGGAGTGTAGTGGCACAGTCACAACAACTGTGGCCCACGGCTCGACGTCCTGGTCTCAGGCAATCCTTCCGCCTCAGCATTCTGAGTAGCTGAGACTATAGGCACACCACCATGCCCAGCCTGTATGCATTTTTAAAGAGGGAACACTTTTTTTTTTTTTTTAGTTAGAGTCTCACTCTATTGCCCAGGCTGGAGTGTAGTGGCATGCTCACAACCACCGCAGCCTCAACCTGCTGGGCTCAGGCAATCCTTCCGCCTCAGCCATCCAAGTAGCTGGACCTACAGGCATGTGCCACCATGCCTGGCTAATTATTTGATTTGTTGTAGAGATGAGGTCTCGCCAAGTTGCCTAGGCTGATCTTGAACCTGTGGGCTCAGGCAATCCTCTCACTTTGGCCTCCCAAAGTGCTGGGATTACAAGCATGGGCCACCGCGCCCGACCTACATGGCATCTTAAACAAAGATATATAATGTGTTATTAAAATGTTTACATTTTATTAATGGAAGGATATTCTCCCCACACAAATATTTTCATCTTTTAAATTGATGAATCCACCGGGTGGGGGCGGGGGAGCAAGAAGTAAACTGAATAATTAGATTGAAGGGGAAGATGTGAAACCTCACTCAGCCCAAAGGATTCAGGTTTGCCAGTCAAGGTTAAGACGCCATGTAGGTAACAAATACTATTGAGTGATACAAAACTTTGGACCCACCATCAATTTGTAAAAGAGATCAAGGTTCACATGTTAATTCAGACGTCATTTATATGCACAGTGATAAAAAGAAACTTGCTTAACTTAAAAACACACAGTATAACCTTTTCATCCCTGGGCTGCTCTTTTTCTTTAACTTAACTGCCCCTCCTCCACTCTGAACAAAAAGTTGGTTTTAGAGGAGGCTAAATTTGCAATACATGGGACATTAGCTTTTATTTTGTCTGAAATATTTTTATCCATTTCTTATACCTTGAGCCTCATGAATGCTTTTCTAGTGTTAAACATATGTGGACCCCTTTTAAAATGTCATAAACATTTATTGTGCAATATTTAAAATATGTTTGAAAAAGACAAATAATTATATGGCAAACACCTCTGTATCATACCCAGTTAAAAGTAATAAAACATTTCTGAACAAGTGGAAGCACCCCTCTCTAATCATATGCTCCCTCTCCAAAAGGTTAAAACTAGACTAAATTTGGTGTTTCTTTATTCCTATATTCCTTATACTTTTACAACTTCTGTTTGTATCCCTAAGCAAAATGTAGTTGTTAGGTCTGTGATCTGGTGCCATGAATAAAGCAAAGAATTGCAAAGGCAAAGAGATTATTTACTTCCCAGAGAGAGAGAGAGAGAGAGAGACAGACAGACAGACAGACAGACACTGGGAGGGACCAGTGCTAAAGGACAGTGTGATGGTGGATTTGGGTGTGGGTATATTTAAGGCTAAGGCTTTCATGGGGGAGGTAGGGAATGGGCAGAAGTTTCCTTGCTGCTGCATTCTTAAGCCTTGATAGCACTGATCTTGTACCTTGAAGTTGTCAGGGCAACATAGATCTTGTGACTCTAGGTGCTGGTAGGGTGGGCAGTCATGGAAGGCTGAACACAACAGAGTGTTGGGTCAGCTTAGTCCCTCGTGCCTAGAAGACAAATGCTCAGAGTAAAAAGAAATGATTAATAAACAAAAATAGTTGAGGGGTTACAAACAGTTATCAATTTCAACCTCTGGGAAACCGTTTCTATGAGCTAACCATTAGGGATAAGTTGAAAACAAGATGCTGCAAGCAAAATCAAAATGGCTGTTCTCTGGCCTTTTAACTAAAGCTACTTCATCTTTGATTCTTTACCCTTTCAGTAGTATTACATTGCATGTTTTAAATTTCAAAAACATTATCATGTTGTATTGTTTTGCAAGTTGCCCTTTTACTGAATATTAAAAGCTTTAACCAAATATTTATAAACTTTATATATATTTATGTGTATACTTCTAATTCCTCCCTTTTTACTGCTATAAAAAATTTGGCAGCTGGGCACAGTGGTTCAAACCTGTAATACCAGCACTTTGGGAGGCTGAGGCAAGAGGATTGCCTGAGTCCAGGGGTTCGAGACCAACCTGGGCAACTTGGTGAGACCTTGTCTCCACAATAAATCAAAAACTTAGCCAGGAATAGTGGCACATGCCTATAGTTCCAGTCACTTGGAAAGCTGAGGCGAAAGGATCACCCGAGCCCAGCAGGTCAAGGCTACGGTGGCCGTGAGCGTGCCACTGCGCTCCAGCCTGGGTGACAGAGTGAGACTGCAACTCACACACACACACACACACACACACACACACACACACAATTGGCATAAAAATACTCCATTTTATACATTCTCCTCTTATTGGATGCTTTAATTTTTTTTGCTCTTGCAAGCACTGTTACCATAAATTTTCTTTTATATATTTCCTTGTACATATGTGCAAGAGAATATTTGTTTTCTAGGACAGTGGTCTTTGGACTTCCTTGCTTATAGCCCTCCTAAGACAATTTTGGAAGAATTATGTACCTTTTCCACATTTTAAGTTTGGCATCTAAAAATGTTTCATTATAAGTTTAAATAGTAGTTTGAACCGTATGAAATTGTCACATTTGTAGGTTGGAAATGATTGAATAGTGACAATTTTATATGACTTAAACTAATAATTGCAGAGTGTCATGTCTGATTATTGTAAATAATATCATTTAAATATAAACTAATACTTCACTTTTCAAAATGTATCCAATCTAAAATCTAAATACCATAGTAATTTGATACTTGCCGTTATCCACTTTAAAAATACCAGACTCTTCTTTGACAGACCAAATTTTTATGTAATTGTTTTTTCGTTTATAATTGTATCCTCATTCTACTTAACTCATAACATTTCTGTTAACATATTTATATTTGAAGTATTCTATTGTTTTCCCAATTACATTTTTCTGCAGTAAAAAAACTGTGCATATAAATTGAAATATTAATGTTTTAAAGTTTCTTATGACAGCAAGGCTCTAAGTGTAAACATTGTCTTCTGTTCTGAATTGTCATAATAACTACTATCAGTAAACATTTGACCAAAGCGACAAGAATGTAATGTAGATTTTGATAAATAATAATTATTTAATAATTTAATTTTATAATTATTAAATAATAATTATATACAAAAAGTAAAATTTGACTGAAAAGGCAGCTTGTAAAGTTAATGGGGTTTTTTTATTTTTATTTTTTCCCTCTTTATTTTATTTTAAAGATGTGGGGTACAAATCTGGATTAGGTACATAAGCGGTCTGTGTACAGGTGAAGCTTGGGCCTCCCATTGGTCCTCACTTCCCCTGGTTTAGGATCAGGTACACTTAGTGATGCATGTACACCTCCCCTCCTCCCCCTTGAACCCCGGCAGTGTCTCACTACTGCCGATCCCTCTCTTGTAGTATTGTGATAAGTATTCAGGACCCACTTATGAGCAAGAAAATGTGGTATTTAGTTCTTTGTTTCTGTGATAGATTATTGAGTATGATCAACTCTAAATCCATCCAAGTTGCTACTTCGAAGTCCATAATTTTTTCCTTCTTTGTGGTTGTGTAATATTCCATCAGTGGCTTTTAAAATTTTCATTTAGTTGTGGATGAATGTTCCTTGTTCCTAGAATCGATTGTATCCCTGTTTTTTGCTATAGGTGTGTACTCTGAGAAACTTTGTTTATGTAAATGAATAGATAGAAATAGAAGGTTTTTTTGAAGCAGCATCTCTCAAGTTTATGAATTTTTACCAAGTTATATGCCACAAATTACATAATGCTCTATCATAGAAAATTGTTTTTAATATTGTATCACTCAACAGCTTGGTTAAGTACTTTCCTAAATATTTGTAGTTGTAAGTCTAACCTAGGGAAAGCTGATTAATAGTCTCTTTTCATGGCAACATCTAGGATCTATCTTTTAGGCAATCAAAGCTTGTTTACAAATAGAATAGGTTCCCAAGTTAAAGTGAAGAAACGTCAGATAAGACTGCTCTTGTAACTGGTCACTGGAGCAGCCTTTTGTCATGAAAATACCCACTCATCAGGCCCAATTAAGGACAAATAAACTCAAGCGACAGTATCTAAAATTTAAGAAAATCTTAGTCACCAGCTGTGTTCCTTGGTATGTCTTTGCATGTCATAATTTCATCAATATAGCTACAAATACCAGCCATAAGATATGAGCTGGGAAGGACTGGATTTGTCAATCTAAAGTATATTTTTTACTTATTACAATCTAAAAGTGCTTCTTATTTTGAAATATTTTGATTCACAAGGAGTTACAAAATAGTACCAAGAGTCCCCCCAGATGTTTCACCAATAACTTCACATTGAAACTGAGGTCAAATTGATGAAACACACCACATTTTAGAACTTTTATACCTACAAGTAGACTTAAAAGTTATAGTCAATAATCCAGGTGGGGATAAAAGTTGCATCCCACAATTATGTACTATATATCATTATAACTAAACATTCCTAAATAATTTTATGCATGCCAGTAACATATTTTCCATTAGGGAATAATTTATTTTTGTGTTCAAGAAGTATATGCTAACATTTGGATTTTTATTTTGAGGAATATAATTTTTTAAAAACCGAGAAATAAAATTCAGAACATAGCCTGATAACAGGTTGCTAAAAGTAGCCACATCAAGATAAAATTATTGAGATCTAACATAATTTATATATCTCATGATGTTATTAATACAAGGTATAAATTGAGATGCACTTTCCCTGTTTCTTTACTTCCCTGTAATATGTGATTAACATTATAAATTATCTGTGAAGTAGGAGAATGATAAAAGGCAGAGCGTTCTTTTGATGAATACATTTGCATCCATAAATTAAACTCTCAAGCTCATTTTTGGGAATGATTAAGACATGAATAAAAATCAGAAATGACTTTATTAGTTTATTAGAAATCACGATCAAATTTCTCTTATATATATTCAACACACTCGGCGAAAGAAACATTTTAAAAATAAATTGATCTAGCAGCTGAGAGTAGGCATCAGATGGTTCACGTAATCTCATTTGGATATCAAGTTTCCATAAAAGTGTGGATCTATTTCTAGGCTCTGTTCTACAGCTCAGTTTCTCTATTCTCTTGCCAATAGTTAATGATTACATCAAGTATTACAACTTTGTCATTCTTGAAACCTGATTGCAAATTTCCCCTCCATTTCCCAGAAGTGTCTTAACATTCTTGGCTTACTTGCTATCCTGCTAAACCTTGTCAAATAAAAATCCTGTTGGGATTTTAATTGTAATTGAATTGAATTTTTGGATTAATTTGAGAAGAATGGATATTTTTGCAATGTTTGCTCTTCCTATCCATGAACTCTGTATAACACCCCCATTTATTTAGCTTTTTTATTTGTTGTTGTTGTGACACTTTAGTCTCCAATATTCCTGAAAGATCTTGGTGTTAGCACCTCCAAAAATGTTATGTCAGTGGTCCCGTGACACGAGTAAGATGCAAATAACTGCATAGAAATTAGATTGGAAAATAAGGCTAAATTAGAAAGTAAGCCAAGAATGTTAAGACACTTCTGGGAAATGGAGGGGAAAT
>CAUYQG010204984.1:0-45294 GCA_963574415.1 Tarsius wallacei | reverse complement strand
TAAAATTGTGGGGTACAGTTAAGGGTTAGGTATACAAATGTGCATCGTTCAGGCACCCTTGTTAATAAGGGGTGTCTCCCCATCCCCAGACAGATATTGTTTTTCCTTTTTATTGAGGCATATGTGCACACAGTAAATCTTGAGTTCATCATGACGTATTTTTAGGCATGTGCTTTTTGGCATATATAATCATGCACCACATGACAATGTCTCCGTAAATGATGGACCGCATGTATGATGGTGGTCCTATAAGATTATAATGAAGCATATATAATAATACGCTATATGGCGTTGGATATTGGCATTGCAGCCATTTTCCAACCTATTCTGAAATAGGAGAAAAGGCCGGGTGCGGTGGCTGACGTCTATAATTCCAGCACTTTGGAAGGCCGAGGTGAGAGGATTGCCTGAGCCCAGGGGTTTGAGACCAGTCTGGGCAACTTGGTGATACCTCATCTCTACAATAAATCAAGAAAAATTAGCCAGATGTGGTGGCACGTGCCTGTAATTACAGCTACTTGGAAGGCTGAGGAGTAAGGATTGCCTGAGCCCAGCAGGTTGAGACCGTGGTGGCCCTGAGCAGTGAGCCACTGCACTCCAGCCTGGGTGACAGCGTAAGACTCCGACTCAAAAAAAAAAAAATTAGGAGAAATAATTGATATTCAGTAATAGAAGAAATGATTGATTGGTAATGGTGCCAGCACATTTGATTTTTCATATAAAAAATACATAAATAAAATATATATACCATTTAGGGTAATGTAAGTATGCTCTATGGTGTTCGCAAAATATCAAAATGGCCTAATGATGCATTTCTCAGAACATATCCTTGTAATTAAGTAACACAGAACCGTACATACACATATATAACTACCTCCCTGATCATTCATAGAACATTTCCAGTATTCCAAAGGGCTCCTATGTAGCCCGTTCTACTAGAATTTTAGGGTGTTTTTTTTACACACACACCAATGATTAGCTAATATTAATTTACCCCAAGCATGGGCACCATTCTCTTCCTTAACATTAAAAAAAATAATATATAAATCAAGATAGGCTATGTCTGCACTACATTAACAAACGCCCAAATCTTAGCAGCTTAACCTGAAAACATTTCTTTCTTCTCATATTACATGTTCTGTTCATCTTGATCACTCAGAATCCAAACAGATGGATAATTTATTTCAACGTGGACTTTCATGTTTTAGAGCTTTATTGAGAACCACCAAACTTTCAGTACCAATTTCTGTGTAAGTCTTGTTAGGCTAGGTTAAGCTAAAACATGATATGATAAAAAGAAAAATCGCCCAGATTTTATTGTCCCAACATAATAAATGTTTTGTCATTTCACATTACATATTCATCTCAAGTTGGCAGATGTGTTCTGTGCATTGTAACTACTTAGGGACTCAGGATGATGAAGACTCCATCTTGATGGCTGTTTTTGTCATCACCAAGGAAAGAAAAGATGTCATAAATTAAAAACCGACTCTTGAAGTTTTTTCCAGAGAGTGACACATGTAATCTCTGTTCACAATTCATGGAGAAAAGGAAGTCCCAGGGCCACATCTAACCTCAAAGAGGATGGGACAGGGCAATCCTCACTCCTGCTTGCAGAAAAGGTCTATTTGTGAACAACTCCATTGCCTACCACTTGTAGCAAAGGCCATTTCAAGACACTTGAACAAATATGTGTGACTAGCACAAGTGCAGAGATGAAAGTAGTTTATCTTCTCATATTAAATGGTTACTTTTAGTAGTCACTGACCCCGAGCACAAACTTAGGAGCCTTACACCTTGACAAGATCCCATGTATTATTGTAGAAGTTTGCTTCTACTTACAAAAAAATATTTCCACATTCTCTTATCTCAGAATCAGGGGCTGTCATTCTTTGGCATCCAGAATTTAAAGATTTTCTTCCTTTTTGCAGGATAAAGACAACTCATTTTTGCTGCAGTCTTACTGACACTGGCAATTCCCATTTTTAAAAAGTCAACTATAGTATTCTCTTGCATCACTCAATATGTCATCTGATCTTCATGATCCGGGCAAATAGAATGTTCAACAGACCAGTTCCAAGTAGGTTGCTCACCTGAATGAGGAAGCACTCTTTCCCTTTCACTCTTTTTCTTGCCCATCCTACTCCGTTCTTGAATGAAGTTGTGGAGAAGAATAAGAAAAATGGTTGCAAATCAGTTGGCATAATACTTGAAGTTATGTTACAAGAAGTGGACGAGTCAAGATGTTGGGGTCTCCCAGCTACAGCCAACCCTGGAGTAGCAGGAAGGACAACATTTTTTGCTCTTGCAAAGTGTCATATTACCTGACATGATTGTTGCTCCCTATTGAAGCACTAAGAACAAGTTTCTATAAGATTTCTTTTTTCCTTAGCCTCAAATTTGGGGTACAGTTTGGCTCAAATGTGTAGCTTTCCCTACTCCTTGAAGTTTCAAAGGGTCAAAAATTGGACTCTCTCTCTCTTTAACACATAACCTCTCCAGCCCCCTACTCCCTAAAAATGAGTTGGAGATGCTCTCAACGCATCTTCAACTGCTTGCTCTAGACCTCTCTACCTATGGGACTGTAGCTTCTACCTATTGCAGCAGTAAATCCAATTTTGTCTTCACCTTTAACTTTGTGTCAGGACTTCCATTGCATGAACCCTCCAGGCTGTTCCAGGGTGCCCATTGTCATTGTTGCTTTGGAGAAAAGGTAGAGTGGGACTTGGAAAAGGTAAGACATCAGCAACACATGGTAGGTGTCATCTACTCAAAATACCTACCCATAGAAACGGTTGCACTCCCCATCTGAAGGTTAAAGCATGAGATATCTCTTGATTGAAAAACACATTTTTGTGTATTCCTAGGCCTTATTTATGCCATATATTATTCTTTACTTGTGGCTATGTCATGTCTTTCTGCCAAATTTTCTCCCATTGGTGATAATACAAAAAATATTATCGTAAGCGACATTTTCTAACTGTATGCCAGTTATTCTGTGTTAAACACTTTTTGCACATTACTCCATTTACTCCTTCTTTTAGTCCCATGAGGTAGGTATTATTGTAGGTTCACAGATTCCAATTCCAAGATTACCAAGGAATGAGAAGAAGATTCTGATATTGAATCAAGACCTTTTTGGCTAAGTTCATATGCTCTCTCATGTATATAGTTTTGTGATTTTCCTTCCTTTAACCAACTGTGGCTCTCAATTCTTTGTCTTTTTTAAAGTGAACAATAGCATTGAATCATGCTTAGTAAAGTGATCCCTAGGAGCCCAGTCTCCTTCAAAAAAAGAAAAAAAACCCCAAAACAACCCCAAATCCAAAAGCAACAAACCCACAAACAAAAATTCAGTAACTCAACGCTGAATAGCAATTTAATTCTGTGGTTTTATCTGCTAGCCATTCCACTGAGGTTGTGACTGTTAGTTACATGGAATAATGAATGACCTGTTTTGCTATTCTCAGTTTTGGGGGTGAGCACATCTCTATGCTCAATGTGATTCATGGGAACCCATAACCAAAGTTGTTGACTTAATCTGAGACTCAGCTGAAGGAGATTAACTGGGAGAAGCACAAAGGGGGAAACTTTTCTTAAGACTTGTTATCAGTTTCCAATATGGTACCCTTCTTAGGAAGACTTAATGGCAATTTTGACTGTGTGCTGACATCAGCGCTTCATCTTCATTCAAGTCAAGACACTTTTACCATGATATACTATACAATATCAGACAGAGAAGGGACCTTAAAAGTCATTTGAATCAACTCCCTCAGAGTATGTGAAAACTCAGACACATATAAGTCAAATGACATATCCAACACAACTAAAGTGAAACATCTCACTCCATCTTATGTGGGACAGTGCTCAGGCCTTGGACTCAATGTCCAAGTTATAGACTCGGCCCCATGGTTCCCATCTATGTGCCTATGGGAAAAAGATTTCCTCTCTTCCATTCATAGATGTTGAATAAAATACTCCTTCCCCTTCCTTTGCGGTTAAGATGAAGTGAAATAATGCATGTAAATCTGATTTTTTTCTTTTTTGAGTATGAGTCTCACTCTGTCACCCAGGCTGGAGTGCAGCAGTACACTCGCAGCCAACTCTGCCTTGACCTGCTGGGCTTAGGTGATCCTTCCACCTCAGCCTTCCAAGTAGCTGGAACCACAGGCGTGCATCACCAGGCTTGGCTAATTTTTTAAAATTTATTATAGAGATAGGGTCTCACCAAGTTGTCCAGGCTGGTCTTGAACCCCTGGACTCAGGCAATCCTTTCACTTCCACCTCCCAATGTGCTGGGATTACAGGCATGAGCCACCACAGTGGACTGCCAGCCTGATTTTTAAACTAAGTATTCTTTAAGTATAAGGAATTATAACTGTTATTTTATCTACACAAAGCTGCCTCTTTTTTTATTTTTATTTTTTGAGTTGGAATCTCACTCTGTCACCCAGGCTGGAGTGCAGTGGCATGCTCACAGCCACCGCAGCCTCGGCCTGCTGGGTTCAGGTGATCCTTCTGCCTCATCCTTCCAAGTATCTGGAATTGCAGGTGCATGCTACCGTGCCCAGCTAATTTTTTGATTCATTGTAGAGATGAGGTGGTGCCAAGTTGCCCAGGCTAGTCTCAAACCCCTGGGCTCAGGCATTCCTCTCACCTTAGCCTCCCAAAGTGTTGGGATTATAGACTTGAGCCACCGTGCTCAGCCTCAAACTGCCTTTTTCATCTTTGCTCTGTCTTTTGCCTTTGCCTCTAAATTCTTCACTGTCCCACCTTCTGGAGTGAACCAAGAGTTTTGCAATTTTGACCCCCTTGCAGGCTTTCTTCCACACTACCATATTCAGAGGGTACAATAAGTGTGGGTGGAGAGAGTCCAGAAAGGATTAGACCCTGCAGATGCATGAGTCCCTGTGTTGTAAGGAAGAGATAATTCTCCATTTTTATTTCTCACAGCATTCTTTTTCATTTTTCCAATAAACAAATAATTTTTATAGCAATGGGGTGTAAATATATTCATGACAAGAGTTCAGAACAACAGTTTGATGGGTCATGTATGTGACCACGAATGCATCCAGTGTCAGGTGTGGGAGTGACAATTGAGTATCTCCCAATTCGGAGGTTCTTATGCCCTCCAAGAGTGATGATGGTGGGACACCCACACGTGATGATCAAGATTCACAGTATCACACACAGGTTAAATGATAGGCTCTTGGCTCAGAAAATCTTGGGTGGAGTGAAGGCTCTGAGAATTACCAGTTCTGTGACCTTTAGCAAATTATTTAATCTCCCCAAAGCAAAGTTTTCTCATGTTGAAAATGGATATACTTTTATAACTAACCTTGTTAGGATTGCTGTGAGAATGTTGCAATCATGGGTGTATTTAAAGAGATCATGGTGATCTTAAATGTATCTGCAAATTCTCTGATACAGCTTTTATCAAGATATGGCATGTATGTCCCTTTCCCTTTAACTTGGACAGGATCTTGTGATTGCTTTGGAGAACAAAATATAGCAAAGCTTTTTATCTAGGGTAAAAAAGTCATGCAACTTCTGCCTGTTTCTCTTGAAATAACTACTCTGAGAACTTTCAGTTGTGGAGAGAGAGAGAGGGGAAGAGAAAGAGAGAAAGAGAAGGAGAGAGAGAGAGATAGAGACAGAGGCAGAGGAAGAGACAGAGGGAGAGGGAGAGGAAAGGAGAGAGGGAGAGAGGGAGGGAGAGGGGAAGGAGGAGAGGAAGAGGGGAAGAGGGAGGGAGAGAAGAAGAGATGAAAAGATCTGAGTTCCAGCTGGTGCAGTCTTCTAGCCCAGTACCATGTTAAAGAGGAAACCTTGACAAAGACTCCAGCTCCAGCCATTGTCTGCCTGCAACTGTATGAGAGATTCCAAGCACAAATCACCTGAGATCAGCAACCCTCAAACCTTGAGAAATAACAATCAATTATTGTAGATTTATGCCAGCATTTTTGTTTATGTAGCAACAGATAACAAGAATAAAGATCAACACCTGTGGTATTATTCTAAGTATCTCATCTATTTAACTCATTTAATCTTCACAACTCTCTTATTTTTCCCACTGTACGCATTGGACAGTTAATGTACAGATAAGTTAAATGTATTAGCTGGCTTTTTTCTGTATAATAAATAACTCCTAAATCTAGCAGCATAAAATAATAATTCTGCTGATCTGGGCCTGGCTTGACTGATCTTGACTGGCCTCACCACACATCTACAATTGACGGTTGGTTTACTGGGGGCCAAGGAGTCTGAAATGGCCTCACTTACATTTCTCACATTTCTGGCCATTGACTTGTCATCTGAGGATACTGAGGTGACTGAACCATATGATCCTTCAATCCCTAGCAGGCTAGTCTGTGCTCGTCCTTGTGGTGGTAGCAGTGTTGTGGGACAAGTAATACATTCCAGGGATCCTGAGGCCTAACCCTGGGGCTGGAACATTTTGGGTCTGCCATACTCATCAGAGTAGCTCACAAAGCCAGACCAGTTTTCAAGGGGTGAGGAATCCAAATCTCGATGACAAATCACATTGAAAAAATTAAGGATATAAAGAAGGAGAGTTTGGGGGTCATTCTGTAGCAATAGACCACATTAGGTAACTTGCCCGTTGTCAAGAGGTCACAGGCGGCAGATCTGAACCCAGCCAGCGGGACTCCAGAGGGCATATTTTTAACTACCTCAATACACTGCCTCTGAGTACATGAGAGCTGTTCTTAGCTGTTGGTGAAATCTACCTCAAAAGACAGGCTGGCTCCTGTATCAAATCAGGAACTGAAGGCTTTTATAATATGTCAGAACAGATAGCTTGAATCTTTGCTTAACCACTTACCAGCTGTTGTTCTTGGGTAAATTACTTGAACTCCTTGAATTTTATTTTCCTCACATGAAAAATAATCGTTTTTGTAAGAATTAAACAAGATAATAGGGTACTGTCATTTCTGCTGTAACATAACATATACATTCCTAAAATCACTGAGCTATGCACAATCACACAATAAAACTCAAAAGGCTTATGGGAAAAATGGGGTTAGAGGCACAGTACTAAAACATCAGTGACACCAATAAAGAGAAGGATAGGATTTTAATGAAATTGTTATGCTATTTTACATGTGTTAAACAATTAGGAAATGCAAACATACTACCAATAAATATGACCCTTTACCTTGAAAAAGACCCAAAGATTGCTTGTACAACTGGATGTCAGAACGATTGCAGTTTGAGAGTTATTGTGATGTGGTAGATAGAGGGTTATCTGAAATTGGCTGAAACATTGTAATACTAGGTGTGGATGGTGTGACTCATAGCATATGTGGTGACCTAAGGCAGCTGGTAGATGTTCAAAGTGTGTGCCTATGTGTATTTTGTGTGCTCCTAAGCAATTTCCTTCAGCTGAGTGCAGTGTTCTGTATTGTTTCTTGCAGAAAAAAAATTGTGCATGAGCAAATGGAATTTACATTATGTTCAAATCGTTCCCTAATATATCATTTGTTCTGGAACAAGTTTGTGTTTTCAAAACAAGCATTATAACAGAATTGACTGTACAATTGTTAGCATGCATCTAACTCTTATTCATCACTCAGGAAATATTAGCTCATTACTATTAAGATTGAGAACTTGGCCGGGCACAGTGGCTCAAGCCTGTAGTCCCAGCACTTTGGAAGGCCGAGGTGAGGGGATTGCCTGAGCCCACACGTTCGAGAAGAACCTGGGCAACTTGGTGAGACCTTGTCTCTACAAAAAATAAAAAAATTAGCTGGACATGGTAGCACATGCCTGTAGTTCAATCTACTTGAAAGGCTGAGGTGGAAGGATCACCTGAACCCAGCAGATCGATGCTGGGGTGGCTGTGAGTGTACCACTACACTCCAACCTGGGTGCCAGAGTGAGAATCCAACTTAAAAAAAAAAAAAAAGATTGAGAAATCATTGGATGTAAAAGAAAGACAGATATTCAATGGCATTAATGTAGGTGAAGAGAGACTGCATAGGTGTCTGGAAAGGAATCTAGAAAAGGGAAGGCCCGTGAGCAATTACTGACAATGAGCTTCTAGCACCGGCCAGTGAATCCAAGCATCCTACTTTCTTGGCAAGTGCATCTCAGTTTGGAGATGGATGCGTCAGGTCTAATGACCCTGGTTATTGAGGTCACCCAACTTCCTCCTCCTGCTCCAAGTCCATGCTCCCCCAGCAAATTCAGATTATGATTTACCTCCTCATGTCATTATGAGGCTGCATTCTCCTGCTGACATAAACATTCTAGACCACTTGGCAGTCACATTTCTTAGTGTAAATTGCTAAATTGGCACTGTGCTTTGTACATCAGTCTCTTGTAACTTCCCAGGGATTAATCAACTACAAGCACACTGACACATTCCATTTTCTGGATCTGCAAAGCTGAGGAGCAGATGCTGGAATGCCATGACCTGCAAAATGACTGTGCCCTGTCAGGCCTGCCAGCTGCCTCCCCAGATGACACAGTTACCCACTCTCAAACTGCAAGTGCTGGCACATAACTGCATCAGATCTGGACATACAAGTATGAGGGACATAAGACAGGCCCTTTCTAAGGCTCCCTCTCTTATGGAATTAGGATCTGTTTCTCCCTTCACTAGTAGTTGGTTTTAATAACTGGGATCTGAGCTTCGAATGTAGCACCTCTACTTACAACAACTGGAATTTTGGGTAGCTGACTTTGAATGAATTTGCACCTGCAAATACTGATTTTTCTCTTTCTCCAGCAAGTAAATTACCTTAAGAAGAAAAAGACTATGACATTCAGCTGTCTACTCTATTCCCTATTTGTCTTGAAGCACGCTTGAACTAACAAAAGCACCGATGATTAGTGCCATCAAAGAAGTACCTTGGAGAGGAATAGAATCTTATCTTATTTCACTTCATTCCAATACAGTCAGACATCTAACTTCGTGACTGGGTCTTAAATGCATCATTTTTGAAGACGCCATGGTTGCAATCTTCTTTTTACCGATGGAGTGAATTTTTAGGCTTAACTGTGGATGAGTTCACACAAGTACAAATAAACCAGATATTTTCAAATGTTTGTTGTAGTTTGAAGGTAAAAGTAATTGGTTATTTAGGTAAATTGGAACCATGACCATTATTATCTTTCAAAACTTATGAAGCTCAATACTATCAATATCTGTCATCTCATAAGAATATCTTAAAGTTTAAACTAATTCAATTTTAGTCTGCATATTTCTAGAATGAAACACCATTTTTTAATGATTTATGCTTTATCATTGTCTTCAAGTACTCACTCAATAACTTCCCTAGAGTCAATTATTTGCTCAACAAACTTTATTAAATACAGTTTGGGCACCATTGCGAGTGCTAAGGATATAACACTTGTTATATCCTTTCCTCTAAGAGCTTGAAGTCTGATGGAGGCAAAATACAAATGAATAGATACTTATTATACAATTCACTAATTTATTTATCTGAAACCTAAGTGCCAGGAACTATGCTGGACGTTGGGTATGCAATATGAGAGACAAGGTCCCTGCTTTGGTGAAGCTTGAATTTTAATGTAGGAAACAGTTAATGAATACATAAACAACCAAACAAGATAATTTGAGATGGCCATGGGTGCAATGAAGAAAATAATGCAGGATGAATTAATAGAAAGTGAGTAGGGAAGATAGAACTTTAGCTGGGATTTTTAAAGACAGCTTCTCTGAGTAGGTCTTTGCTGAGATCTGAATATCAGGAGATGGTTGGCTGTGAGGGGAAAAAAAGTTTTCTTTGCAGAGGAACAGCAATTAATTACAAGAGAAGAACACATTGGGCATGCTGGAACCACCTTAAGCAGGCCTGAACGGCTGCAATAGAAATGTATAGGACATGGGGTCAAAGAGGCTGGCAGGGACCTCATGATCATGATAAGGCATTGGCATTTTATCCACAATGTGATAAGAGCTGGTGTGTGTGTGTGTGTGTGTGTAGGAGGGGAGTGTTGAGTCTGACTTACGTTTTTAAAAGATTGCTAAGGTAGTTTGTGCATGGAGCAAGATGGAAATGAATTGACAAAGTGGCCTTTGCTATAATCAGAGGAGAGATGGTGAAGGTGAGGATAATCTCAGTCAAGGGTAGTGCTACAATGTGATTATAAAACCTGCATATAAAAAAGCCACTAGAGCACAGATGCAAGGAGAATACATTCTGCTTTGAAATGTTGGGGGTTTATCAGGAGGAGCATGTGGGATGAGAACAGGGATTGGCAAACTTCTGTAAAGCATCACAGGAAAAATATTTTAGGCTTTGAGAGAGATATTGTATCTGTCACAATAATTCAACTCTGTTGGTATAGCTCAAAAACAGGCATAGATGATGTATACACAGATGAGTGTGCAATTAAACTTTATTAACAGAACCAATCAGCCAGCATATTTGGCCTACTAGTCATGGTCTGGCAACCCCTGGTCTAGAAGTAACCATTTTCAGGACTGCCAAGCTTTTTCTATTTTCCCCTTGTGTCTCATGAGATTTCTCTTCATTCTCATTCTTTTGGTTTTGTTTTTGTTAATCGTGAGAACACAGGCACTTTTGCTATATCACTTAAATAATTTACAGTCACATCAACTATGATGTTCCAAAAACCCAATCCGTTCAAAGGATTAAGCTGATGACCTATGGTAGATATGGCCTGAAACTTACCCCAGACTCACAGAAAGACCTTCCTGGTGAAAAACTTACAGCCATCTTCTTTTCTTACTCACTGTTCCATCTTCTGAGTTGGTTTTCTGGCACTGAAAAAAATGATGGACTACAAAGGTATTGGAGTCATATATTATTAGTTATTGTCTTCATCAGGCATATAAAATCAAATATCAATTCTGCTGATTCTTTCTCAGGAAGTTTTCTATCCATCTATTACTCTCTATACAAGTCAAGGTCCAACCAGAATAGAAAATGATGTATTAAACATTTAAAATTTAACAGTGAATTGATAACTAGCCAGTGGCGAAGCTAAGAAGCTATACAGAAAGCAGCAAGACGTTTCTACAACCCTAGGCGGGGGTGGGGTGGGGACAGAGGAAGGAGTTGGGGTTACTATAGCCCAAGAACTGCAGCAACCAGTGAGGAAGTAGAAGTAACAGTAGGCCTACTTGGCAGCAGGTGGAGCCTAGAACAAACAAGGCTATTACTGGGATAATGGCAAGGACAGCGAGACAGATGAAAATATAACTTGGGTTTTTTCTTTCTTTTACCCTCCAATTTTCTGCCAAACCATCCATCAGTCAAACTTAGCCGAAGCCGGGCTCAGTGGCTCAGCCTGTAATCCCTCGTTGGGGAGGCTGAGGTGAGTGGATTGCCTGAGCCCGCCGGTTCGAGACCCGCCTGGGCAACTTGGCGAGACCTCATCTCTACAATAAATCAAAAATTAGCCGGGCATGGTAGCGCGCGCCTGTAGTTCCAGCTACTTGGAAGGCTGAGGCGGAAGGATCTCTAGAGCCCAGCAGATCGAGGCTGCGGTGGCCGGGAGCGGCCACTGCACTCTAGTCTGGGTGAAAAAGTGAGACTCCAACTCAAAAAAAAAAAAAAAAGAAAAGAAACAAGTACAAAAAACCTAGAAACATCCATACTTAGTGACTGAAATTTTAAAAAGTACTAGCGAAAAGGAAAAGAAGTAATCAAAGAGGTAGAAGGATGAAATCCAGGAGAGAGCAATTCCACAATAGCTAAGAGAGGACAGAATTAAGAAAAGAGATGAAGGGTAGGGTCAAGTGCCACAGAGAGATCGTTGAAGATGAGAAGTGAAAAAAGACCACACCATTTTATAACTAGGTGGTGTTGAAAAGTTTCGGTAGTGTGACAACAAGATTCATTTTGCAAGTAGGAATGAAAGAAGCAAGTAGGGACTACTCTTAAGTCTTCAGTTAAAAAGAAGGAGATAGTCGCTTGAGAAGTAGGGTAAAAAGAAAGAATTTATTGGGGAAAAACTAAGCATACTCACAGAAAAGAAAAAAGTCAGCAAAGAAAACATTGAAGATGCAAAAAAGAATAAAGGAAACTGAATAGTAATATCATAATGAAGATGAACGAAAGGCAGAAAAGTTAGGCAAATCTCTTCCTTTGTGGTAAACGGGATGAAAGACGGATGAAAAGCAAAAATCGTGAAAATAAAATTGTGGAGGAGGGGAAGTTCAGTACTCGTCAAGACAACCTCAAGTTTGTTAAAAAAAAAGTAGGAGGCTCAGGAAGAGTGAAAATGTTTTAAAAGAGTTTTGTAAAGAAGCCATAGAGATGGATAAAAGAGAAGAAAATAAAAAAAGAAAATGACAGACATCCATCCCAAAATGGCACAGTAGAAGCAACCTGGCTTCACTCTCCCCACAGAACTGGTATCCAGAGCCAGGATTATTACCAGCAACATTTGAGAACTCGGATCTGAGGCCGAGATGATTTCCCAGGGCTGCGGAGAAAGGAAGTCTCTGGGCAGACAACAAAGGAAATGAACTTCTCTGTCTGTGACTCCCTCTCCCGGATCTGCCAGGCACCATGCATGGAAAACTCTCCCCAGCCTCAGGGTTCCTATACTGCAAAGAGTCAGATCAAGGTGGAAAGCCAGCTTCCCCACTGTCTTGGGTTCCCTTGCAGGAGTGCCATTCCTGCTTCAAGCTACAAGTGCCCGGAAGGAGAAAAATCCATGAGGGCAACCAGATACAAAGAGGGGAGGTGGAACTAGAAACACCAGCCAGCAACACTCTGCACTTTATTTCAGTCAAAGGAGATGCCCATTCGGAGTGAATGTTCCGCAACACCATGCTACAGGAGGCACCCTCCACAGGTCTTCTGAGCAAAAACCCAGAGCCAGCCAAGGTATCCATTCCCTCTGAGATCCCACCCCAACCCTGGAAGGACAGTGCCTCAAATGTTTACCAGAACGGCGGCAAAGCTGGGCTTAAGGTGCCATCTAGTGTCAAGAATGAGGCGGTGATCTAGGACTAGGGGAATCAGGAAATTGCAAAGAATCTCTCAGCAAACATACAAGACAGATGTACAAGACAAACATACATACAAACATACAAGACAGACAGTAAAGGCAGAAATAACAAAACTAATCCTTCAGAGTGAAGGTACAGGCATATATCCATAATAAACAAGAGCAAACGGGAAACCATGACCTCCTCCCAATTGACAAACCAGTGATTGACACCCATGAGATGATGATATATGAGCTCTCAGATCAAGAATTCAAAACAGTAATTGTAAGAAAACTCAGCAAGCTCCAAGACAGCACAGAAAAGTAATTCAGAAAAATTATCATAGAAATTTAACAGAGACTGAAATAATAATTTTAAAAATCAAACAGAAGTCCTGGAACTGCGAACCACATTTGTTGAAATGAAAAACGCACTGGAGGCTCTCAATAACAAAATGGATCAAGAAGAAGAAAGAATGAGGGGGCTCAAGAACAGGCTATGAACAATATAGTCAGAGGAGAGAAAAACAAAAAGGAATGAAAAGAAACAAAGAAAGCCTGAACGAGAATGACCTCCTAAGAGCAAATCTAAGTCACTGGTGTTCAAGAGTAGAAACCTTATTTAAAGAAATAATAACAGAAAACTTTCCAAACTTAGAGAAATATATAAATGTACATACAGGAGGCCACAGAACACTAGACATATTCAACTCAAGAGAACCCAAGGCAAATTCTCAAAGGTCAAAGGTAAAAAGGATCCTAAAAGCAGCAAGAGAAAATAAGGAAATAACATATAAAAGATCTCCAATTTGTTTGACAACAGATCTCTCAGCAAAAACCATATAGGTCAGGAGGAAATGTGACACTATATTCAAAGTGTTGAAAAAAAATAACTTGGCAACTGAGAATATCGTGCCCAGCAAAACTTTCCTTCAAACGTGAAGAAGATAAACAAGTTTTTCCCAGTCAAGAAAAAGCTTAGGGAATTTGTCACTACTAGGTCCATCTTATAAGAAATGCTAAAGAGAGCTCTCCAGTCTGAAAAATGCTAATGTGCAAAACAAAATTTTTTTGAACAGTTAAAACTCACTGATCCAAGTAAGTACATAAGTGATATGTAATCCACTAATTTCTAGTATGAAGACTGAAAGACAAATTTATCAAAAATAATAATAACTACAGCAAACTGTTAAGAGAGTGGCTGGGCTCGGTGGCTCAGCCTGCAATCCCACGCCTTGGGAGGCTGAGGTGAGTGAATTGCCTGAGCCCATGGGTTCGAGACCCACCTGGGCAACTTGGCGAGACCTCATCTCTACAATAAATCAAAAAAATTAGCCGGGCATAGTAGTGCATGCCTGTAGTTCTAGCTACTTGGAAGGCTGAGGCGGAAGGATAGCCGGAGCCCAGCAGGTCAAGGCTGCAGTAGCTGGGAGCAGCCACTGCACTCCAGTCTGGGCGAAAGGGTGAGACTCCAACTCAAAAAAATAAATAAATAAAAAATAAATAAATAAAGAGATAGACAGTATAAGATATAAATTGATACAACAAAAACTCAGAGTGGGGGAATAAAGTTGAAGTATAAAGTTTTTCTGTTTTTCTTTTACATGTTACTTTTCTTCTCTTTGTGATCAAAATTAGTCATCTGTTTAAAATAACTATTAGATGTTTTTTGTAAGCCTCATGGTAACCACAAAACAAAAGACTATAAGAGATATACAAAAAATAAAAGGCAGCAAATTAAAACATACTGCCAGAGAAGATCACTCAACTATAAAAAAAGACAGCAAGTAAGAAAGGAAGAAAGAACTTACAAAACAACCAGAAAACAAGTAACAAGATGACAGTAGTGTTTACCTATCAGTAATAAAACTGAATGCAAGTGGACTAAATTATCGAATTAAAAGACAAAATTGCTGAATTGATAAAAACACAAGACATCTATATGCTGCCTACAAGAAGCTTCCTTCAGCTGTAAAGACACATGCATAATAAAAGCGAAGGAATGGAAAAAACATAGACAAATGAAAACCAAAAAGAGCAGCAGGACCTATCAGATAAAACAGACTTAAGCTAAGGACAGCAAAAAGAGACAAAGAAGGTCACCATGTAATGATAAAGGGATGTAACAACTGTAAATAAATATGCCCCCAACACTGGAACATCCAAATATGTAAAGCAAACATGAATAGGTAAAGAGAGAGAGGGATTGTGATACAGTAAGTAGGGGGCTTTAGCATCCTATTCTCAGCAACGAAACAAACTCACACACAGAAAGTCAATACAGAAACACTGAATTAAACTATACTCTAGAACAAATGAACCCTAACTGACATTTACAGAACATTTCATCCAAATACTGCAGAATATACATTATTCTCATCGGCACATGAAACATGCTCCACCATGGACAATGTGTCAGGTCACAAATGTCAAAAAATTGCAAAAAGCCAAAATCCTATCACGTGCCTTTTCTGGCCACAATGAAATAAAACCAGAAATCGTTAACAAGATGAACTTCGGAAACAATAACGCCACATGGAAATTGAACAACAGGCTCCTGAATGATCCATGATGCAATGAAGAAATGAAGTAAAAAAATTGTAATTTCTTAAAACATATGAAAATGAGGCTGGGTTCAGCGGCTCAGCCTGTAATCCCAGCACTTTGGGAGGCCGAGGCGAGTGGACTGCCTGAGCCCGTGGGTTTGAGACCCGCCTGGGCCACTTGGTGAGACCTCATCTCTACAATAAATCAAAAATTAGCTGGGGGTGGTAGCACGCGTCTGTAGTTCCAGTTACTTGGAATGCTGAGGTGGAAGGATCGCTGAAGCCCAGCAGGTCAATGCTGGGGTGGCCGTGAACATGCCACTGCACTCTAGTCTGGGTGATGGAATGACACTCTGACTCAAAAAAAAAAAAGAAAAGACAGGAAGAAAGAAAGAAAGAAAATGAATACACAACATACCCAAATCTTTGAGATACAGCAAAAGTACTGCTAAGAGGGAAATTTATATAGCAATAAATGCCTACATAAAAAAGTGTAAAGATTCCCCAAAAAACCAACCTAACAATGCACCTCCAGAAGCTAGAAGTGCAAAACAAAGCAAATCCAATATTAGTAGAAGAAAGAATAAAAATCAGAGAAGAAATAAATTGAGACTAAAATACATACAAAAGATAAAATAAACATATGGGGTTTTTTTTTTTTTTGGAAAGATAATACCAATAAACCTTTAGTTAGAATAAGAATAAAATAGAGAAGACCCAAAGAAAATCAGAAATAAAAATAGAGATGTAACAACTAGTAACACAGAAATACAAAGGATCATTAGAGACTATTATAAACAACTATAGGCCAACAAATTGGAAAATTTGAAGAATTTTAAATAATTAGAATAAATAAATAAATTCCTGGATGCAAGAAACCTACCAAGAAACCTACTGAACAAACCAATAACAAGTAACATGATTAAAACACTAATAGGGCAACCCCTCAGGTTCCCTCCCACTGTGGGAGCTTTTCTGTCTTCTCAATAAATCCTACTTTCTAAAAACAACAACAACAACAAGACAAAACAAAAAATGAATAAAACATTCTTCCAACAAAGAAAAGCCCAGGACCTGATGACTTCACTACTTAACTCTACCCAACATCTAAAGAACTTACACCATTTCTGCTAAAACTATTCCAAAAGATTGAAAAGTAAGGAATTCCTCCAAATTCATTCTACAAGGCCAGCATTAACCTCATACTAAAAGCAGACTAGGATACAAACAACAACACAAAAGAAAAATACAGGCCAATATTCTTGAAGAACACAGAGATAAAAATCCTCAGCAAAATACTAGCAAACAAAAATCAGAAACCTTTATGTATGTCAATAGCAAACAAACTGAAAAAATAATTAAGAAAGCAATCCTATTTACAACAGCTGCAGAAATATGAAAGACCTAGGAATAAGTTTCACCATGTAACAATTAAGGGATCACTATAAGAAAAAGTATAAAATCTTGATGATGGAAATGAAAGTGGACAAAAAAAGGAAAAGATAGCCTGTGTTCATAGACTGGAATAATACATACTGCTAAAATGTCAATACAGCCCAAAGGGATTTACAGATTCAATGCAAAATACCAATACCTATTCAAAATATCAATGACATTATTGACAGAAATAGAAAAAACAATTCTAAAATACATATGGAACTACAAAAGACCCCAAACAGTCAAAACAATTCTGAGCAAAAAGAATAAAGCATACTACCTGACTTCAAAATATACAATGAAGCCGTAATAACCAAAACAGCATGCTCCTGACATAAAACAGACATACAGACCAATGGGACAGAGGAGGAACCCAGAAATAAATCCATATATTTACAGTCAATTTTTAGCAAAAGCACCAAGAAGATACACTGGGAAAACAACAGTCTCTCTAACAAATGATGATGGAAAAACTGGATTACCACATGCAGAGGAATGAAGCTAGACCCCACTCTCTCACCATACACACAAGTCAAATCAAAAGGGACTACATGCAAGGTATAAAACCATGAATAAAACTTGGGAAATGATTTAGGACATTAGTCTACGCAAATACTTTTTGAGTAAGACCTCTAAAGCACAAGCAACAAAAGCAAAAATAGACTAAAGGGATTACATTAAGCTAAAAAGATTCTACACAGCTAAAGAAAATTCAACGAAGTGAAGAGATAACCTATAAAATGGAAGAAAATATTGTAAACTATATTTCCAACAAGGAAGTAATAACTAAAATATATAAGGAACTCAATAGCAAAAAAAAACAAATAATGTGATTAAAAATGGGCAAAAGATATAAATGGACATATCTCAAAAGAAGGCATACAAATGACCAACAGATATTTTTAAAAATACTCATTATCAATAATCATCAAGGAAATGCAAATCAAAACCACAATGAAATATAATCTCACCCCAGTTAAAACTGATTTTATCAAAAAGACAAAAAATAACAGATGCTGGCAAGGATATGCTGAAATGGGAATGCTCATACACTGTTGATAGGAAGATAAATTAGTATAGCCACTGTGAAAAACAGTATAGACATTTCTCAAAAAAAATAAAAACAGAACTACCATATGATCCAGTCAGTCCCACTATGTATATATATCCAAAAGAAATGAAATCAGTGTATCAAAGAAATATCTGTATGCCTGTGTTTATTGCAGCACTATTCACAATAGTCAAGATATGAAAATCAACCTAAGTGTCCATCAACAGAAGAACAGATTAAAGTAAAGTGGTTCATATACACAATAAAATATTATTTAGGCAAACGATAAATAAAATCCTGTCATTTGCTGCAACATGAATAAAATTGAAGGTCATTATATTAAGTGAAATGAGTTAGGCACAGAAAGACAAATACCACGTTCTCACTCATGTCTGAGCTAAAAGAACTGATCTCATGGAGATAACTGAGGGTTACCAAAAGTTAGGAAGGATATGGCATGGAAGGGAATAAAGAGAGGTGGGTTAATGGGTACAAAACACAGGTAGATAGAAGGATCTAGTGTTAAATAGTAGAGCAGAGTGACTATATTTAACAATAATTAAACAATAATGTGCTGTATAGTTCAAAATAGCTAGAAAAGAAGAACTGAAATGTTTCCAACATGAAGAAAAATGTTTGGTAACATTTATATCTTTGATAAAGAAATGACAAAAATGATTTAAAAACTACCCTAATTTAATTATTAAACATTGTATGCAAGTATCAAAATATTATATGTACCCCCAAGACATGTACAACTATTAAGTGTTAATTTTAAAAATTAAAAAGAATTATTCAGTAAAATATTCAACTAAACTTAGAATATATAAATTTGTAGTAAGTAAAATTAGCCTGTTTTGAATATTTTTCAAACATCATTAGAAAAATCAAAGCCTAGAAGGCTAGTAGAAAGGTATTCCATAATTGAAATCTGGCAAGATGAAATCTGAAGAGATTTCAAGAGGTAATGAGAGGTTCTTCAGAACTAGAGCACCGTCAAAATTTCTGATGAAGGGAGTCAAATGGGTAATTAGGCAAGTGAAGTTACAGAGGCAGTCCAGGAACTTAAAGGAGAAAGAAATGTAGTAAGAATGAAAGGCGGGTTAAGAAAAAGTGAGGGACATAGAAAACTTATTGAAGTAAATATCACATCGCACCTAGCTCAGTTTACTAAATACACTGGATTTTTTTAAAACTATAAAGAAACTTGATTTTTAAAAATATTTCCAAATATTAAGTCAACAGAAGTGAGTTCAAGGTTGAACATGGTAGCACACGCCTGTAATCCCAGCACTTTGGGAGGCCGAGTTGGGAAGATAGTTTTGTCCTGGGAGTTTGAGACAACCCTGTGCAATCTGATGGGATAGTGATCTTTACAAAGAATTTAAAAATTAGCCAGCTGTGGTGTCATGAGCCTGTAGTTCTAGATTCTCAGGAGGCTGAAGTGGGAGGCTTCCTTGAGCCCAGGAGGTTGAGGCTGTAGTGAGCCATAATTGCATCACTGCATTCCACACTGGGTGATGGAACAAGACCCTGTCTCAAAAACAAACAAACAACAACAATAAAAGATATTAAAGTGGGAGGGTAGGATTGCACAACCTGAACTAGAAAAGCCAATTTAAATTGCTCAAATTAAGCAAATTTCTAAACTGGTCATGTGTATTTGTAAAATCCTGTTCTATTAAAAACCATGGGTTCAGGTTTGGACCTACTATTTTTTAGCAAATCAGTGAATGAGACAAATTTATTCTGTGAAGTTGCAAAACTGAGACTAAAAATAGCACTTTTATTATTTATCTTTTACTAGAAAGACCTAATTATTTATGTGGTTTACATATTGTAATGGATACAAGAGCTTTGAAAACTATTTTTTTAAAGATATGCAAATGTTGTACATAGTAATTTTATTTTTAATACTTTAAATAGATTTATTTTCTCATTATAAGGTTACTGTAGCAATAACTATTGTAGGAAATTCTTGACTTTTTCTCTTCTATCTTACTAGCTGACTTACTAGAAAAGGATATAAGAGACCAAACCAAAAAAGTTTGAACAAGTAAAAAGGATATTCTTTGCTTAGAAATTAAATATTTTAATCATTATGTTAATTATTATATATTTAGATCAAGGCCTTTAGTAAAAATGTACATTAAAACTATTTTCTTTAAATTTGAAGTTTTAAATGCAGGCAAAAAAAGAAAAAGTCTAGAAGCAAAGAAACAGTGTAACATCTGTCACTACGTAAGCATTAGGGTGAAATGCAGACAGCACTGAGTGCAGACAGCATCAAGGTTCCTCCATGGAGTAAAAAGACAACCTAAAAAATAGGAGAAAGTATCCACAAACTCTGATTTCAATAAAGGACTAATATCCAGAATCCATAAGGAAGCAAAACAAATTGACAAGAAAAAACCAAATAACCGCCTTAAAAAGTAGGCAAAGGACATGAACAGATACATCAAAAAGAAGACATACAAGTGGCCAACAAACATGAAAAAGTGCTCAACAGGACTAATCATCAGAGAAATGTAAATCAAAATCACAATGAGATACCATCTCACCCATGTCAGAATGGCTATAATAATAAGACAAAAAACAACAGATGCTGGTGAGGTTGCGGAGAAGAGGGAATATTCATACACTGCTGGTGGGAATATATACTGGCTCAACCCCTGTGGAAAGCAGTTTGGAGATTTCTCAAATAACTAAAAATAGAATTACTATTTGATGCAGCAATACTTTCACTGGGCATGTCCCCAAAGGAACATAATTCATCCAACCAAAAAGACACTTGCACTTGTATGCTTATCGTAGCACCAATCACAATAGCAAGGACTTGGAACCAACCATGGTATGTATCCACCATGGAATACTACATAGTCATAAAAAACCAAATACTGTGTATTCTCACTCTAAGTGGGAGCTAAACACTGGGTACACATGAACATAGAGATGAGAACAGACATTGGAGACTAAAGAGGGGAAGAAAGGAGGGAGGAAAGGATTGAAAAACGATCTACTGAGTGCCATGCTCATCATTTGGGTGGACAGGTTCAAGAGAAGCCCAAACCTCCCCATCATGCAATATAGCTATGTAACAACCTAAGCATGTATCCCCTGAATTTAAAATAAAAAAATTAAAATTTAATTTAATAAAAATTTCAAGTATTTTCTTTGCTTATACTTTTTTATATTAAATATTTTAATTATTATATTAATTACTACATATTGAGATCAAAGGCCATAATAAAAATGTGGGTTAAAAGTATTTTCTTTAATGTGCAACATAAACAATTCTTACTGTTAAAAATTTCTTACCAAAATTTGTCTTGTAATTTGAGTTGTGATTTCTTTGGCATCCAAGACTATTGATGGTGGAAGTGATGACACCTCTGCAGCTTTTAATCCTAAAATTATTTTTTAAATGGGTTTCAATATTGTTATTGCTATCAGTTATGTTTGTTTTAACTAGTATTAACATTTTCTTCACAGATTTCAACTTCTCTTCTATAGGCATTTCTGAAATACTCAACAATTCTCTAAGTTTTCCAAAGTTTTGGATGACAACTTATCAATTATTAGATTTAATTACTTGTCTAAGACATAAAAGACATATAATTAAAATACCAATTACCTCTCAACATACCTCTGAGACAGCACAAACCAAAAGAGATAATTAGAAAATAATAACATTGAAATTCCAATTACAAATGTAATTGGCTAACAGAAGGTCAAAGGATATACGGGTTTTGCAGGAAAAGAGAAAGTCTAGTCAAGGAGATAATCCTACCGCTGAACATTCATCTACCTAGTAGATCAATGAGACTGAAATTTCTCAGAAGACATAATAGTAGGTGACTACTCCTTGTGCAAGTTCAAAGTATCAACTATTATTCTCATGTTTTCAGAGCCTAATTTATTATATAAATGCCATATAGGCTTTCTACTGTATTTTAATAGTTTACTATATTTACTGCTTTTGAAGCAATAGAAGCAACACCAACATTTATTGAGAAGTTACTAATTGCTAGGCACAATACTTGGCAGTTCATACTTGATAATTCATTGAATTTTCACAACTCCACATATATAAAAAATGATCCCCATTTCATAGATAATGAAATTGAGGCTGATGAAGATTAAACAACTGATACAATAAGTTATCCAGTTGATTTCCCATTTCAAATAGCAAAAGAAAGTTACTTTTTTCTCTCAAAAGGTCACACCCATAGCTAAAATAATATTTGCAATTTATTATGTACAGATCAATGAAGACTGAGTCTGTGAGATTTAATAATATAGATAGATAGTATTAACCAAGTTTAAGAATATCACATAATTTGGTAATACAATCCCTTTTAAGATTTTAGACTTAATTTCCTGAACCTGAAGAACCTGAACCTGAAGAAAACAAAGAAGATATAAACATTTAAATTAATATAACTTGCAAACATAAACCAAGGGTTTTCATGTGTCATTGTATTTCCACATAGTTACTGGTTCATAATAGTTTAAAAGTAAGATTAATATTTATATATTAGTTTGACATAAGAAATACAGTCTAAGAGAATATAAGCACTCAAAAGAATAAGAAGAAAAGTTGCTTAGATTGACAGTCAGGTCAAGAGGAGATGAAACCTTGTCTTTGCAGAATATATAGCCTTTCAATGAATGGGTATAATTTCTACATGCAGTACCATAATTTTTCTCTTCTGTGAGTCCCTTAGACAGTTTGTAGGTATACAAAATTGCTTCCTTATTTCTTGAGGCATTCTTTACATGCTGCACTTCAAAATGCATGTTTTCCACATTAGGATACAGGACATCTAAATGGCATAGTTCCAGGAAATGTGTAGCAAACAGTGTAAATGCCTAGGATATATAACAATGAATATTAATTATTTTTAAATTAACTAGAAAATTCTATTTTAACCGTGAAAACATAAAATTTTAGTTTACTTTTCCAAGTAGCTTGGAAGAGATGTAGAAATAAAACTACTACTTTCAAGGTTAACATGATCGATCTATTTTGTAGTGTTTTGAAATGTTATATTCCATGAAGAAAACATGTTTATTATGTTTGCACATATGCATGTATGTCATATTATGGAAAAGGGAACAAAACCAAAACCAAAATCCTAAGAAACGTATCTGAAGATAGTGAAAAGATGATGTTTTCCAGAAACAAAGATATGAACTAAGGCAATCATTTATGGGGAAGGTAACACACATGCAAAAAATATGTATTTTGTTCAACTTTTTAAAAAACTTACTTTAAAAGTAACTTCTCTCTTTTTAACTAGTTTTTGGAAAGTGAAATGAATAAATTGTCTTAGGTATTTGAAATCCAAAATTTTTAGTTTTTATATTTGCATTGTGTTTGGCATAGGTACTAGTAGAGGAAAAAAGAGATTGTGAACACCGCTTAGGACAATGGTTCGCAAACATTTGTAATGTTGTGGGAGCCTGTTAAAGATCCTTGTTCTGCTCATAAGTTACTTGAAGTACCTGCATCAAAAATCACCTCAAGTACTTACGAAAAATGCAGTTTCCTGGGGCCCTATGTTAGAATTACTGATTGAGAATTTGTGGGGCAAGGATTAGTACCATCTCTGTTCTGGTCCCCACTCAAAACTAGCACATTTTTGGAACACTCAGTAATATACCCAAATGAGGACCATGTTACCTCCAAAATCCAAAGAGGCCCACTTGGTGTTGTGTTTATTTTTTTCATCAAAAGGTACCCTTCCTCTTAGAAAGGCAATCTCAATATGCCCCATACCACTGGATCCCTAGGAATTTCGCCGAGATACGAGGCTTCTGAATTTCTGTCAGATTTCCAATTCTCTGGCATGCAAATATCTTACCAACAGATCTAGGGCATTTGCTACTTCTTGCTCACCAGGTTCAATCAGCAAGTATCAGTGTAAAAACCAATGTGATACCCTGTGAAACGGTAAAATGCAAACTAAAGTATGGCATGAGGCTGAGAAAGCGGCACATTCTTGAGACGGGGAGTATCTGCTGGTCTTGCCAGCTAAACACAAACTGCTTCTGATAGGCTTTATTGACAGGGATGAAGAAAAAAGGCACTTTCCAGATCAACAGCAGCATATCAGGTACCAAAGATGTGTCAATTTGTTCATGCAATAAAACCAGATCTGGTAGAGCAACTGCAATTGGAGTCACAGCCTGGTTAACCTTACAGGATTCCGTTGTCATTCTCCAAGTTCCACCTGTCTTCTACATAGGCCAGATATCAGGGTATGATGGAAATCACCAACCCTGCATCCTTTGAGTCCTTGACAGTGACACTAATCTCTGCAGTTCCTACAAGAATGTGACATGATGATTTTGGTTTAGTATTTTCCTAGATAGAGGGCAATTCTGGTGACTTCCATCTGGTCATTTTATCATAACAGCTCTCACTACACAAGGCAGGGAACCAATGTGGAGATTTTTTTCAACTGCTGAGTACATTTATTCCAATTATGCATTCCAGAACTGGAGAAACAACCCGCAGGATAGGTCTGGAAACTCACTGACCTACTGTGAGATGGATCTGAGCTAAAATTCCACTGATCACTTGACTTGCAAAAAAAAAAGCCCCTACTCTGACTGATGGACCCCAGTGACATTTGGGGGTCTCCTGAAATTAGAGTCAGTTCAGACCTGGTATCCAGCAGTTCTTAAAAGATCGGATTACTTCCTTCCATTTGTGCATACTCTGGTAGAAGCCATAGGTCCTTTGAGAAAGGCTGGGAGAAAAGTTAACACCATCAATTTCTGGGGTCCTCCCTAAAGAGGATATCTAGCCTCCCTGTCATTCCATTCAAGGAGTCCTGGGTCTATAAACTGGTTCTAGTCTGGGAGTTGATTGCAGGGTCATGAAACTCTGTTTTTATTCAGGTTCGATTTTGGTTCACTTGACCTGGAACTTTTTTGCTTATATCGATCAAGTAAGAACGTATCAGGCTAATGCTAGCAAATCAGACCATTTTGATTGCTGCTTTGACTCTGTTGTCCGTTACCATTACTATGTTAAACTTGCCTTTGGTGGTTGACTGCCACTACTTGGTCCCCTCTGCCTTGGGATCCAATTATTCCCATTGCAATTTGGTTTCCCAATTCAGAGAGATTGCAGTTCCCATCGTAAGGACTGGCCTGCAGACAACAGAACTCTTCAAGGACGCCAGGGCTCCCCTCAAAAATCCATTTCTCAACATCATGGTAAAAAGTATACCTCCTGGACTCTCCCAGATCTTAAATGACAAATCCACTGTAATATTCAAACCTCCAAAGTTTTGAATCGCTTCCTCTACATTAAACCATGGCAGTTCCAGTTATTTCCAACTCACTGGTGGTGGGTCACCTCTTGGTCCATTTTTCAGCCAACCAATCAAACAGTCAGAGCCCTGTCTAACTCTCTGAGTTGCAACATTACATGCAGACTCTCTGCTTAGTGAGCCCATATCAATAAATTCAGCCTGATACACTTTATGTTCTTTCCACCATTAACCAACACCCTTAATACCCATTCTCACAAATGTTCCCTGGATTTCTATCTGTATAAATTAGAAAACGCATATAGTTCTTGAAGAGTGTAATATACCACCCCAGGGTCACACTCTGAATCTTAACTTTAGGGGCCTTCTAGGACTCAAGTCAAATTATAGGCCTAGAAGCAAAAAGGGGTGGTGGGGGTGGGTCCTGAGAAGACTCAGCACTGTTGGCATGGCAACTGCCTCAGGGGATGCCATTACAGTTTCCTCACCCTCCGACGGGATGAAGCCCACATCCACCAGGGGTGGGGAGGTCTCTTCTACCAGCTCTTCATCAGGTTTTAGGGCCCAAATGTCCCCAGTTTCATCAGGGTCTTCCTGCACATCTCTAGTCCCACGTGCAATATACTGTTTCTTCCCAATTAGTGCCCTCATAATAGTAGACACCCTACAAAGCCGGAAGTTCAACTTATGTCTAAGTTCTGCCATAGGATGAGACTCTGGGTTTAATTTTCAGTCATCTCAGCACTGTGACTATAGGAGGTAAGAGTCTCCTTTAGGGCATATATAGGAGTTTTCAGGTCACGTATGCAGCAATGACCTGAGAATTTGGATCCATGAACTCGTCCTTTTCTTTTCCTACTTTGTCCAGTGACTTTAGGCACAACCAGACAATCTCATTATATTCAACAGTTTGCCAAATGTGTCTGAATATATCACATAGACACCTAGGTATCTGCTCCTTATAAGTCACACATCATATAGTTACTTAGGTATCTGCTTCTTATAAGCAGTTGACTAAGAGTATACAATAGTGATATTTTATGTATATCTATTGTCAGATCACAACAGAACCAAAATTTGTATTAGGGTTCTCTGAAGAAGAGAGACAAAGACACACACACACACACACACACACACACACACACACAGAGAGAGAAAGAGAGAGAGAGAGAGAGAGAGAGAGAGAATAGAGATTCAATATAAGGAAATGGCTCATGTGATTATGGAGGCTGACAAGTACCAAGATCTCCAGATAGCTGGCTAGAGACCCAGGAAAGCTGATTATGTAATTCCAGTACAAATACCGGCAGGCTCCAGACCCAGAAGAAGCCCATGTTTCAGTCTGAGTTTGAAGGTAGGAAAGAACTAATCTTCCAGATTTTATTTATTTACTTATTTTTAAATTATTATTATTATTTTTGAATTGGAGTCTCACTCTGTCATCCAGGCTGGAGTGCCATGGCACACTCACAGCCACCTCAGCATCGCTCTGCTGGCTCAGGCGATACTTCTGCCTCAGCCTTCCGAGTAGTCAGAACTATAGGTGCGTGCTACCATGCCCGGCTAATTTTTTTAAAATTTACTGTCTGTAGAGACGAGGTCTCGCCAAGTTGCCTGGGCTGGTCTCAAACCCGCGGGCTCAGGCAATTCACTCATCTTGGCCTCGCAAAGTGCTGGGATTACAGGCTGAGTCACTGAGCCTGGCCTGTGATCTTCCAGATTTTTAAAGGTGGCCAAGAAGCCTAAGACCCTCTTAGTCTTGGAGGGGTCAGTCTTTATGTAGTCTTTTCTTGCTCTAGTCCCCACTCAAGACTAGCAAATTTTTGGAACTCCTATTAATATACCCAAATGAGGACTATGTTACTTCCAGAATCCAAAGAGGCCTACTGCATGTTATGTTTATTTTTTCATTGTCAGAGGAGCATAAGGCAACCATTCACCCTTCTTCTTAGAAAGGCTATCTCAACATGCCCACACCACTGGATCCCTAGGAATTTTGTTGAGGTAGAAGGCTGCTGATTCTAATTCTTTCAATTTACTGGATGGGACTCACCCACATAAGGGAGGGCAATCTGTTTATATTACCAATCCTAATGTTAATATGATCCAGAAGCACTCTCACAGACACCCCCAGAATCATGTTTGACCAAATGTCTGGGTATTTTGTACCTCAGCCAGTTGACATGTAAACTTAACAATCACAGACATGAATTAGCTTTTAATGTTAAGTAATACATGTATTTTATTTACATGAGAAATTTCAATTGACATATCCAGAATTACAAAGACTAATATTATCTAGTAATATTACTTTTGATTCATCACACACCTTTCTTTTTTCAAATATATTTTTCTCATTCCATAAAATAAATCTTCATGGCTCTCATTTAAGATAAAACTTAATTTTAGGAATATTTTAGGATATCTTAAATATGAAAAAGTATTTTAAACTAAGTTTTGCTCATACCTGTGTATATTTTGATTTATAATCCAAAAAGAGATCTTACAAATTAACAATATTGTTTTACATAGTTGATTTGTGTAAAACTGCTTTCTTTAAAGGGATGAAATTTTAGGTAGGTAAAATAGATTTTCCATAAAGTTACCTCAGATAGCAGTGCTTTACTTCATGTTGTGACACCATAGTCAACATTATTGCATGAGACAATTATTGAAATACCTTCATATTTTGCTACTTAATTTACTAAATTAAAATCAATGGACTAACTTTACATTATTTATATTTTTTATTTTTTATGATGCTTTAACTAAAATATTGTATTTATTTTTTATTTTAAAGATGTGGGGTACAATTCAGGATTAAGTATACAAGTGGTCAACATCCAGGTAAAATTTGGGCCTTCCTTTGATCCCCACTTTGCCTGGTTTTAGATTAGGTACCCCGATTGATGCTACATGTCCCCATACCCCCTTCCCTGGCAGTTTACTGCTAATTCCAATCCCTTTCTTAGAGTATTATTGGTAAATGTTCAGGGTTCACTTATGATTGAGAATATGTGGTACTCAGTTCTTTGTTTCTGAGTATTATAGACTAAATCCATCCAAGTTGCTGTGAAGTCCATAATTTTGTTATTCTTTATGACTGTGTAAAATTCCATCACGTATATGTACCACATTTCATTTTTCCAGTCCAGTTTCAATGGGAAGCAGGGTTGGTTCCCTGTTTTTGCTATTGTAAGTAGTGCTGCAATAAACATGTGTGTGCAGGCATCTTTTTTGCAGAGTGGTTTAAGTTCCTCTGGGTGTACTCCCAGAACAGGGATTGCTGGGTCATATGGAATGTCAAGTTCTAGTTCTTTTAGGAATTAACACACTGCTTTCCATAGAGGTTGAACTAGTTTGCATTCCCACCAACAGGGTAGAAGTATTCTCTTTTCTCTGCATCCTCACCAATCACTGTTGTTTTTTGTTTTATTAATGATGGCTATTCTTACTGGAGTTAGGTGGTATCTCAACATGGTTTTGATTTGAATTTCTCTGATGTTTAGTGAGGGTGGGCATTTTTTTTTTTCATGTTATCTGTTGGCTGCTCATATGCCTTCTTTTGAAAAGTGTCTATTCATATCTTTTGCCCACTTTTTAATGTGGCTGTTTGTTTTTTTTCCTTTCAGATCGTTTGAGCTCCTTGTAGATCCTGGATGTTAGGCTTTTATCAGATACACAGCTGGAAAATATTTTTTTCTCATTCTGTGGACTGTCTCCCTGCTCTCTTGATGGTTTCTTTTGCTTTGCAGAAGATTTTCAGTTTGATGAGTTCCCACTTGTCAATCTTATCTCTTATGGCATGGGCTTTTGGGGTTTTGATCGGGAACTGACTGCCTATTTCAATTTCCATTAGGGTTTCTCCTGCATTTTCTAAGATTCTTAGCATTTGAGGTTTTATGTTTAGGTCTTTGATCCATTAGGAGTTGATTTTTGTATATGGTGATAGGTAGGGATCCTGTTTCAATCTTCTGCATGCGGTCAGCCAGTTTTCCCAGCACCATTTACTGACTGAATGGGTTATCCTCTCCCCAGTGGTTGCTGGTGGAAGCTTTGTCAAAGATGAGTTGGTTGGAAATTGAAGTTTTGCTTCTAGAATCTCTAGCCTGTTCCATTGATCTAGATGCCTATTCTTGTACCAACACCAGGATGTTCTGATTACTATAACAGCCTTATAATAAAGTTTCAAATCAAAAAGTGTGATACCACCTGCTTTGTTTCGTTTGATGAGGATTGTTCAGGCTATTCGTGGTCATTTATGTTTCCATATGAATTTCTGTATTGTTGTTTCCAGGTCTGAGAAGAATGATATTGGTAATTTAAAAAAAAAAAAAAAGTATAACATTGACTCTGTAGATTGCCTCTGGTAGGATGAACATCTTAACGATGTTGATTCTTACAATCCATGAGCATGGATATTTTTCCATTTGTTTGTGTCATCTTTGATTTCTTTGAGCAGTGTTTTATAGTTTTCACTGTAAGGGTCTTCCACTCCTCTGGTTAGGAAGATGTTGAGGTATTTTTTTGTTTGGCTATTATGAATGGGATTGTGCTCTTTATTTGGTTCTCTGCCTATTTGTTTTTGGTGTATAAGAATGTGATTGTCTTTTGCACACTTACTTCATACTTGAAACTTTGCCAAAGTCCTTTATCAGTGCAGGGAAGTTTTTGATAGATTCTCTTGGATTTTCAAGGTATAGGATCATATTGTCAGCAAAGAGAGATAACTTGACTTCTTCTTTTTCCTATGTGGATAGCCCTGATTTCCTTCTTTTGTGATTGTTCTAGCTAGGACTTCCAACACTATGTTGAACAGGAGGGGTTAGAGTGGGCAGCCTTGTATTGTTCTGGTTTTCAGGGGAACTGCTCCAAATTTCTCTCTGTTTAGCAATTTTAAGGCATGTTCCCTCTATGCCTAGGAGTTCAAGGGTTTTTATCAAGCAGGAATGCTGGATTTTATCGAAAGCTTTTTCTGCATCTAATGATAAAATCATGTGGTTCTTGTTTTTATTTCCATATTTAGTTACATTTATGGTCTTGCATATGTTAAACCAGTCCTGCATCCTGGGGATAAAGCCTACTTGATCTTGGTGAATGATTTTTGAGATGTGTTGTTGAATCCAATTTGCTAGAATCTTGTTGAGAATTTTTATATTTTTGTTCATTTAGGGATATTGGCCTGTAGTTCTCTTTCTTTGTTGGATCTTTACCTGGTCTGGATATTAGTGTGATGTTAGCTTCATAAAATGATTTGGGGAGAGTTCCATCTTTCTGGATCACCTGGAATACTTTCTTTCTTTCTTTTTTGAGTCGGTGTCTCACCCTGCCCAGGCTGGAGTGCAGTGGCTTGCTCACAGCCACCTCAGCCTCAACCTGCTGGGCTCAGGTGATCCTTCCACCTCAGCCTTCCAAGTAGCTGGAACGACAGGTGTATACCACCATGCCTGGCTAATTTTTTGATTTATTGTAGAGACCAGATCTTATCAAGTTGCCCAGGCTGGTCTTGAACCCATGAGCTCAGGCAATCCTCTTGCCTCTGCCTCCCAAAGTGCTGGGATTACAGGCATGAGCCACTATACCCAGCTGGAATACTTTCAATAGGATTGGTATTAGCTCCTCCTTGTATGTTTTGTAGCATTCTGCTAGAAATCCATCTGGTCAAGGATATTTTTTTTTTTGGTAGGTAGTTTTCTTATGACAGAGTCAATTTCCTGGATTGTTATTGGTTTATTTAGGATCTCAATTTCTTCTTGTTTCAACCCTGGGAGGTTGTGTGACATCAGAAAGTCTTCCATTTCATTTAGGTTATCAAGTTTCTATACAGGTGTACATAAAAATAATAATCATTTGTATTTCTTTGGGGTCATTTGTGACTTGAACTTTTGCATTTTTAATTGTGTTTATTTGGGCTTTTTCTTGGCCATTCTGGCTAGGAATCCATCAATCTTGCTTAAACCTTTCAAAGAACCAGCTTTTTGTTTCACTGATTTTTTTCTATGGTATTTTTATCTTCTATGTCCTGTATCTGGGTTTTTACTTTGGTGATCTGGATTCTTCTGCTGAATTTAGAGTTTTGGTGGACTTGCCTTCCCAAATCCCTTGGGTGATTTTTAGACTGTTAACTTGTTCTCTTCCTATTTTCTTGATGCGCATTCACAGAAATTTAAATTTCCCTCTTAGTACTGTTATCAAGGCATCCCAGAAGTTTTTGTAAGATGTTTCTTCATTTTCATTTGTTTCCAGGAATCTTTTAATTTATGTTTTGATTTCTGTGTTGACCCAGGAGTTGTTCAGCATCATGCTGTTTAGTGTCCATGTCTTTGTGAGTTTTGGGGGAATTCTGTTAGTGGTGATATTTATTTTTATTCCACTGTGGTCTGAGAAGGTACATGGCAGTATTTGAAGCATGTGAAACTGTTTATGCTTGATTTGTTAAGGATATGGTTGATCTTGGCATATATTACATGTGGTGATGAGTAGAATGTACATTCTGTGGTTGTTGGGTAGAATATTCTGTAGATATCTACTAAGTCTATTTGGTCACGTTTCAAGTTGAGGTTCTAGATCTCTTTGTTGATTTTCTGGCTTGATGATCTATCTAGGGTTGTTAGTGGGGTATTTAAGTCTCCAGCTATGATAGTGTTAGAGTCAATATCTTTTATTAGTTTACTTAGTAGCTGCTTCATACATAAAAGCTGGTCCTCCTGTGTTGGGTGCATATATGTTTAAGATGAATATTTATTGTTGATGAATAGAACCTCTTATCATTATGCAGTGTCCTTCAGTATATTTTTAAATTTTTGATAGCTTAAAGGTTGTTTTGTCTGACATTAGGATCATGACTTCTGCCTTTTCTGATCTGTTCACCTGAACATTTGTTTTCTATCCTGTAACTCTGAGTCTGCTGACATCCTTTGTTGTGAGATGAGTATCCTGGAGACAACAAATTACTAGGTAGTGTTTTTTTAATCCAGTTTTTAATTCTATGTCTTTTCAGTGGTGTATTTAGTCTGCTCACATTCAGGCTTATTATTTAAAAGTGAGAGTTTGTCCCTGCCACAGTGCTCTTATAAGGCTATTTTGTTTTTATTTAGCTTTTGTGTTCATGTATGTGTGTTTTCATTTTTGTGGGTATGTTGTGTGTTCTGTTGCTTCTGTGTTTGTGATCTTGTGAAGCATATGGTCTTTCTTTTGTTTCTTTTTTCTTCTGTGCATAGTACCTATTAAAACATCTCCTGTAGAGTTGGTCTTGAAGCAGCATATTCTCTTAGGGATTGACTGTCTGGGAAGGACTTTAATTCTCTACTGCTGATGAAGCTTAGCTTGGCTGGGTAGAAAATTCTTGGTTGGAATTGTTTATCTTTGAGAACATTAAATATTGGGGTCCAATTCCTTCTGGCCTGTAGTGTTTCTGTAGATAAATCTTCAGTAATTCTGATTGGCCTCCCCTGGTATGTAATCTGACCTTTTACCCTTGCTGCTCTTAGGAATTTTTCTTTTATTCCTACTTTGTGTAGGCGAATTATCATGTGTCTAGGGGTTGGTCTTCTCATAAGACATCTTGCAGGGATTCTCTGAATCTTCTGTACTTGTATAGTTATCTCTCTGGCCAGATGAGGGAAGTTTTCTGGAATGACCTCATGGAATGTTTGTTCCAGGGTGTTTTCTGTTTCTCTATTTCAGATAGTCTGACTACGTGTAGGTTTGGTTACTTGATAAAATCACACATCTCTTGGAAAGTTTCTTCTTTCTTTTTTCTTCTATATTATTAATAGATTGGGTTAATTCCACATTTTTGTCTTCCAGTTCTCAGATTCTTTCTTCTCCTTGGTCAATTCTTCTTCCCATGCTTGTCAGTTTATTTATTTCTTGGATAGAGTTCTTTATCTCTTTTATTTCTAAGTACACTTTCATGAGTTTGTCTAGCTCTGTTGCAAATTCGTAAGTTTTAGCCCTTGCAATTCTTGATTTTTATTCATTCTAGCCAATGATTCTCTGATCTCTGTAAGTACCTTCTGGGTACTTTTGTTCTCAGAGATGGCCATTGTTTGTGCCCCAGTAGCTACTCTTTCTATCATTGACTCTTTGTTGGGGCTCTGATGGTTACCAGCAGTTCTTCATTGGTTTTTCATTTGTTGCAGTTCCCTTACCTTCCTCTTTAATTTCACTGCTCAGTGGAAAATGGAGAAGCAGTTACTTCTGATATTTGCTCTACCTTTTGTCCTTCCTTGAGTCGGGGCTCCAGGTTTGTTCAATTATGAAGTAGGGCTGGGGCTGGGGCATTGTACTGTCTCTTTACAATTTTGAACACTTACTAACAGATGTTGTGGGGGAGGGCTGCAACTATTCAAACCCTATTGGCAGATCATAATGTTTACTATCTGGTGAATGGGACAGCTGGGACTTGTTCTCCATCTCTGCACAATATGACCTTATGGTAGATATGCTTGCATAGCCCCTGAGTCCAAGACAGAGTATAAGACGGAACAGACAGGAGAGAATGAGACAAAAAAGGGAAAGGAGGAGGAAGGAAAAGAAGAAAAACAGAAAAAGAAAACACACACACATACAACAGAGAAAGAACAAAGAAAGATAAATAGAAGAAGGAAACAAAAGAGAAACTAATCAGCAAACAAAGCAACCAAACAAGATAAACAAACAAACCATCACCATCAGCCTCCTTCTTGGTCAGTTCCACTCTCTATGTCTATCATCCAGCAGCTGTCTCAGGGTGGAGAGTAGATCGTCTGGGGTTCTGCATCTTCTGTTACATGACAGGGCTTGTGCACTGGGGGCAATGTTCTCTGAGGTTGCAAAGAGCAGCCCCAACACAAAAGAGAGCGCCTGGCCTCAAGACACAGTTCTGCTGTTTCACAGAGGCTGCCTTGGAGCACTTCTCTGCCCAGGTTTTAGACAGGCTGCTTGGTTTCTCTGCTGGCTGCTATTCCTGCCACTATTGGGGTCAATAGCTCCCTCCCCAGCAGTTACTAGTCTACGGATCTCAGGACCTGGTGGCAAGGCTCTGGGGCCCAGTTCAGGCTCCACTGCTTCCTTAGAAGTCTGCCTTAGGCTCCCTCCCTGTGTTCCCTCCATGGCCCTCACTGCCAGCATTCAGCTCGCTCCAGCAGTTCTTCCTGGGAAAGGCTTCCAGCTTGTCTGCTGCTAGATCTCCAACTCTGACTGCATGTGTCTGTGTCTGGTCCAGTGTAGGAGTGGGGCATTCGTCTCTCGTATCATGCACTTGAAGTGTCCTCTCTGGGCAAATGATGGTTGATTTCAGAAGGTTGCAGAGATCACCTCTCGGTCTCAAGTTGCAGTCTGCTCAGAATGCAGGCTGCTCAGAATTGGGCAAGATAAAGCAGGTTTTAACCAGTCCTGGGACAGAGAAAATAGTGGCGGGTTGTGTTTTTTCCTCTGGCTGGGCTCAGCCCCAGATTTCCTCCTCACGCTTTCTCTACAGTCCCTGCTGCCACTGCCTGGCCTGTTGCTGCAGGTGGTGGTGTGGGCCAGGTGCCAGGTGTCAAGAGCAGCTAACCTCTTCTTATTTTTCCCAAGAGATGCCCTGGAGATGGTGGATCCTTCTGTGCACAGAGGGTGCCAAATTCAGGCAGCGGCAAATTGCAGTGTTTCTGCAGGGGGGCTCCAGATGCTTGATCCCATGTCTCCTCTCAGTTGGACATTTGCTCACCCACTTGCACACACAAACGGACGCAGACTTTTTGTTCATTCACTCATGCAGAGACTCACACTCTGACCAGATCTGTCACCATCTTGCCCCTTTCCTCCAATTATTGTATTTTTTGATGTTCTCCTTTATCTATATCAAGGTTACCATACTAATTATTCTCATTTCCATCAGAAAGGAAAAAATAAAAATATAAATGCTGTGATATGTGTTTACTACCTAAATTGTTTAAAAAGCTACTCGTGGGTGCCTATAAAATCAAATCAGGACAAATACATAAAGGATACATTAAAGAAGACTCAAAATTAATATACTTAAAAGGGAAAAAATACCTTTATGCTCAGTAGATATTCACAAACAGCAAAACAAATGCCAATGCCTTCTTCTGTATTAGTACCTCTGCCAAGTTCATCAATTAATATGAGTGATTTGTCATTAGCATTATGTAGAATATATGCTATCTGAAAAATATAATTTTAATATTATTCATTGTCACCAAACAGCTGTCATTCCCACAGAAAAAAAGTGAGGGGAAACCAGTCTCTTTATTAATTCATTTAAAATGTATTTTTACAGAGAAATCCTGCTGAGCAGAAAATAACATTGCTTTTTTTTCTAAAAATTTCATGACTACTATTTCCAATGGAATAGTTGATGTGTACATAAATAGATATATGCATATGTGTATGAGACAACACAGAATAAATAACCATTTTCTAAAATATTGATGCCTAGAGACCATGAAATAAAAGAAAACAATGAATTAACTGTTTAAATAAAGCACAAAGATGGTCATGTTATTCTCCACAAATAACTAATCAATTGCTGACACAAAATACTCAAAATATCTCTCAAATTCATTTAAATACCTCTCTATATCCAACTGAGATGAAAAGAAAAATATCTGAGTCTTACAATGTGCACGGGGGGGGGGGGGTGGGTACACGTAAAGCCTAGACCAAAACTATTTGTGCTCCCTAAAGCTATTGAAATACAAAAAAATAATAAAATATTTAAAAATTTTTTTAAAGTACCCAAGTCTTAATTCTTGGTTTAACAAATGAATTTAAAACCATGACCAACCTAGATCAAGACTTAAATTGACAGAAATGTTCCTTTTCCACTGAAGATTATTAATCTTTTTCTCAAAAAATAGGATTCCCCCCTTATTATATTATGAGACAATAGTAACTTTCATAAGCACTTTGGCTTTCTATAAGACTAAGCTTCTAAGGACTAGGATCTTTTAAAAAATATATCTCAAGTATCTAGTATATTGCTACACTCTCTTATAGTTAATACATAACAATTACATAAACTGTGGGACAAATAACAACTTTATTCGTCCCTATCAACATGTAAAAAATGATCTAACTTTGTAGTGACCCAATAATTCTTACCTAAAACAGATATCTCAAAAGCTATATTTAATTCCTTTAGCCCTCAAGCCTATTTCATGTTTGCTCAGATCAGAAATAGATGATGATACATACTTTGGTACAGGAAGTGAAAATTCTATAAAAATAAAGAAGATAATTTTAAAACCTTCTAATACACTGATCTTTTATTTTAAAATCATGCCTACGGGTTCAAGATCAACCCGGGCAACTTGGCAAGACCTCATCTCTACAATAAATCAAAAATTAGCCAGGCATGGTAGTGTGTGCTTGTAGTTCTGGCTACTTGGAATGCTGAGGCAGAAGGATCATTGGAGCCCAGCAGGTCCACGCCGGGGTGACTATGAGCATGCCACTGCACTCCAGCCTGGGTGACATGGTGAGAGTCCAACTCAAAAAGAAAAAAAAAAAATCAAGCCTAGCAGGAACAGTAAATACTATGCAAAATGGTATGAAACTAGTTACCATTTTCTGAAAAGTCTTTCAAATATTCCTTATATAAACATTTAAGCACTTGTATCACTCAATAACACTAGCTTTTTCTTTTAAAACTGTACTTTTCAATAAAACATTCCCTTTCATTAACACAGAAAATAAAAATTAGGAAGCTGTCTTTGACTGCCCTCTGGCTCTGAAAAGGGGTATAAACACAAATGCATGTTTTAGTATATTTTCTTACATGATAATTGATCATAAGTGGGAGAATTTAATGCATTTTTAACATAAGAAGTTTTGTTCAAGTACCTCTTTCATTTCCTTCATAAACGTTGATGAATTTGTTTCAATATCATCATCAGTACTAATTCTTGTAAAAATCTGTTGAGCAATTCTAAAGGAAGAATATTCTGCTGGAACATATGATCCTGTAAAATATAAGGTCAAGATATATTGAAATGGTTTTATAAAATGTAAATATTAACAACATTTTGTACTTCTCAGATTCTTTACTAGAATTAAATCAAAGCAGTATTAGATATGGAGTTAGAGGACTCACCACAGTCCCAGCTCTATCACTTGTTGTATAACCTTGGACAGCACCACGTCTTTCCCATATATAAAATGAAATACTGGGGGTACCAAAAAATGCGTACACATATTAAGAGATGTTTGCCATAACAAGAAGTATCTGGAAACTGAAAGTAACCACCACTTTGAGCACCTCTTGCAATTGCAGAAGTCAAACATGATTTGTATTCATCTTTTGTTATCAGTATATATTGAGTACTACAATTTTTACAGTGTTTTCTTAAAATGTATAGACTTTTTGGCACCCTCTGTAACTCTACAAAGTTATTTAGAAATTCAAATAAGATAGTGTAAGTTCAAGTACATTAGAAAGAGACTGAATTTCCTTAAAATTTTAAATAATTTAGCTAAATGATAAAGAATATTCAAAATATTACAATTTGAAGAAAATGCTTATAAAGCTTATAAGTATGAATGCTAATAAGTACACTGATCTGATCACTATACATTATATGTATCAAAACATCCCTATGTACTTCTAAAATATATATAATTATTATATGTCAATTTTAAAATAAAATATTAAAAATATGAAAATTTGAGGGCAATGTCTATAAAACTCAAGTTGGTAAAATTACTGTAGAAAAATATTAGGAAACATCTATGTTATTACATCTATGCAGAAATATCTAGAAGCAAAACGAAAGCAAAACATTTAATAAATAGAAGTGAATTTCATCCACAAGACTTTCTGCCTAAGAAGTTACTGTGATAACTAATCTAAAATAGTTATCTTTAAAAAAAATCAATCTGATTAATGCATTAATCTCTATGTAAAATGATATATAAAAGGCATTCTAATCTCAAAAGAAGATCAGAAACACAAATAGTTGAATGGGAAAAGTATCACATATACTAAACTCTGTGCCGATAAAATGGTGAAAAATGAGAGCAATAAAACCAAAGCCAAACAAAGGTAAGGATAAAGAATCAAGCCCAGCTCTGAGGAATAAAGACTTGCAGGGGGAGCCGGGCTCAGTGGCTCAGCCTGTAATCCCGCGGCTTGGGAGGCTGAGGTGAGTGGATTGCCTGAGCCCGCGGGTTCGAGACCCGCCTGGGCAACTTGGCGAGACCTCATCTCTACAATAAATCAAAAATTAGCCGGGCGTGGTGGTGCGTGCCTGTAGTTCCGGCTACTCGGAAGGCTGAGGCGGAAGGATCGCCGGAGCCCAGCAGGTCGAGGCCGCGGTGGCCGGGAGCGGCCACTGCTCTCCAGTCTGGGCGACCGAGTGAGACTCCGACTAAAAAAAAAAAAAAAAAATGGAGGGAACAAACAAAACACTTGTTTTGAGTGGCTTCTGTGGTCAAAGAAAGATGGTTCCAAGCCTGGGCAATGTAGACAGACCTCGTCTCTACCGGAAAATCAAAAACTTAGCTGGGTGTGGTGGCACATACCTGTCGTCCCAGCTACTCCAGTGGCTGAGACGGAAGGATTGCTGAGTCCCGGAGACTGAGGCTGTGGTGAGCCGTGATCGTGCCACTGCACTCCAGCCTGGGCGACAGAAGGAGACCTGACTCAGAAAAGGGAAAGAAAGATATGGGGAGGGAGGGTCCAAAACGTGTGTCAAGAACTATCAAGAGACCATCAGGCAAAAGGAGGAACAAAATGAGTAACAAACCGGAAGGAGAGACGAGCACTCCAAGGCAGGGTGACCCACGACAGAAGTGTGTGTGTGAGTTAAGGTTAACTTGAGTAATAACGTCCAGATTCCAATGGCAGACAAGAAATTTAAAATTAACTTTGGAGCACCAAAAAAAACATTTCAAAAGACTTGGAATTCCACCACCCGAAAATGCTGACAAAAGTTAAAATACATACATACATATTTAGCTAGGTATGAAATAGTTAAAAGAATAAATAAATTTCACGTATACATATAGTTTTCAAAACTTGCAAAAAGGGTATAAAGTAGCATTCACTGCAGGAGCACGTGTACCGAAATTGAAATTATAGGCCGGGCGCAGTGGATCACGCCAATAATCCCAGCACTTTGGGAGGCAGAAGTGAGAGGATTGCCTGAGTCTACAGGTTCGAGACCAGCCCAGGTGACTTGGTGAGACCACATCTCTACAATAAATTTAAAAATTAGCGGGGCATGGTGGTGCACACCTGTAGTTCCAGCTACTTGGAAGGTTGAGGCGGAAGGACCACATGAGCCCAGCAAGTCAACGCTGGGGTAGCTGTGAGCTTGCCACTGCACTCCAGCCTGGGTGAAGGAGTGAGACTCCGACTCAAAAAAAAAAAAATTGAAATTATATAGAGAAGATTAGTACAGTCCCTGAAAAGAAAACTTTTTTAAGGTATAATATAAAAAGTAAGAGTTTTTTCTGCCCAGATCTTTCCTGGTGCCTCTTTCTAGAAAACAGCATTTGGGGGTGCCAACGTTTTGGGGTTTTGGAGGGTTTTTTTAGTCGGAGTCTCACTCTGTCACCCAGGCTGGAATGCAGTGGCATGCTCATAGCCACCCCAGCGTCGACCTGCTGGGCTCCGGCATTCCTTCCACCTCAGCCTTCTGAGTAGCTGGCAATATAGGCACGTGCGACCATGCCCGGCTTATTTTTTTATTTACTGTAGAGATGAGAGTTCGCCAAGTTGCCCGGGCTGGTCTCGAACCCACGGGCTCAGGCAATCCACTTGCCTCAGCCTCCCAAAGTGCTAGGATGACAGGATGAGCCACCGAGCCCGTCCCCGATGTTTTTACATGCATTATTTTTTGTATTTGCATAAAAATATTATATACACTCTCTGTGCCATCTTAGAAAGTGTTTGTGTGTGTGTTTTGGTTTTTCTGTTTGTTCGCTTTGCTTTGCTCTGTTTTAAAATCACAAGACAAAAGAAACTAGCAAGACAAGGTCCTGACCGATTAATGGCTGGAAAAAGGTACAGTTCCATGAATTCAAATGCTGTTCACAGGATTCCAGTAAACTTTTTTTTTTTTTTTGAGTCAGTGTCTCACTCTGTCACCCAAGCTGGAGTGTGATGGCGCAATCATGGTTCACCGGAGCCTCGACCTTCTGGGCTCAGGTGATCCCACCTCAGCCTCTTGAGTAGCTGGGACTACAGGTGTGTGCCACCACACTCGGCTACTTTTTTTTATTTGTTGTGGAGACAAGATCTCACTGTGTTGCTCAGGCATAACTCAAACTCCAGGGCTCAAATGATCCTCTTGCCCTGGCCTGCCAAAGTACTGAGATTATAGGCATGAACCGCTGCACCTAGACTGACTAAACTTTTGTTTCAACCCAGCTTTTTCCCCAAAGCATGGCCTGAGCATTTCAAAGTGTTAGCACCTATAGCTGAAGCTGAGGATGGCAAAGATTAACATCACCAGTAGTTGCCAGGCGTGGTGGCTCACACCTGTAATCCTAGCACTTTGGGAGGCAGAGTTGAGAGGATTGCCTGAGTCCAGGGGTTTGAGACCAGCCTGGGTAACTTGGCAAGACCTCGTCTCTACAATAAATCAAAAAACAGTCAGGCATGGTGGTACACACCTGTAATTCCAGCTACTTGAAAGGCTGAGATGGAAGGATCACCTGAGCCCAGCAGGCTGAGGCTGCAGTGGCCGTGAGCAGCGTGCCACTGTATTCCAACCTGGGCGACAAAGTGAGAATCTCACTCAAAAACCACAACAAAAGGTTAACCAGGCACTGTGGCACGTGCCTTTAGTCCCACTACTCAGGAGGCTGAGGTGGAAGGATCACCTGAGCCCAGGAGGTCGAGTGCATGATTGCGCCACTGAACTGCAGCCTGGACAACAGAGTGAAATCCTGAATCCAAAAAAAAAAGATCATCGTAATACTATAAGAAAACGATTGGCAGTAGCAGGAAGCTGCTGGGGGGAGGTGGAGGCAGAATCAGCAGCAGTGGGAATCTGCTGGGAAAGGGGGGCACACCTCATCCACAAGGGTACCTGCGTGATGAACATTTGTATACCTAACCCTGAATTGTACCCCACATCTTTAAAATAAAAAATCGCATGCCTCATCAACAAGGGTACCTGCATAATCAACGTTTGTAGACCTAACCCTGAATTGTACCCCACATCTTTATAACAAAATAAAAACTATAAAAGTTAAAAAAACAAAAATATGAATGTAAATAAATAAATAAAGTGTCATTCTCATTGTTCTTTGCAGCCATAAAACACATGCCATAAAATGACATTTATTAGGATGAGAAAGGGATCGGTAGTATTGGGAAACTGCCCGAGGAGTGGGGGTGGGATTGGCAGTTGAGGGAAACTGCCGGGGGAGAGATGGGCACGCCTCATCCACAAGGGGACCTGCAGAATGACTATTTGTATCCCTAACCCTGAATCGTACCGCACATCTTTAAAATAAAAAAAATTAAAAGAGCAAAGAAGTATAATCGTTGACTGGCAATTAAGGACACAAGGCCAACGGCATGATTTAAATGGCTGTATGGGACGTGAGAACGAGGGTAAACTCGAGACGATGTTGCAGACACGTGCGCGGGATCCTTACCTAACTATGAGTCAGAGACAGGATTGGCTTCTCCTCTGCACCGGCCCAGAGGGTGACGGACTCACAGACACAAAAGCTATGAGGATGGGGTGGGCCTCCCCACCCCCGCCTAGTCCATCAGTGTCATGGACGAACTTCCCCCTGAGACCAAGAGCCCAAAGATACCTGGGGTGAGGCGACTGCCCTTCAGCCAGGTACAGAGAGGACTTGGTGAGGGAACGAAAGTCAGGCCCATCCTGCGCAAGCTGGACTTTCTCTAGCTAACCCTGGTTCTCTAGGGCCTAGAGAGTTCGACTCTCTGGGGTGGCACCAACCACGGCCTCCAGCATAAAAGAGCTCAGCTATAGCTGAGACGCTCATGAGCAAGGGAGAAGTTTTCTGTCCTCATTTACTCTCTGCCTTCCCTTCCTGGCGAGAAAGTGGATCTTTTCTGGTAGAATACATCATTCCAATGATGCCATGAGAGGTGGTTAATAACAGCAAGGCGATGGTTTGTTTCTCTGGCAGATGTTCTACTCTGATTCCAGAACTCACAGTTCCACTGGGTGCCAGGAGGGAGCTGGACAGGAATGAAAACATTAGGGGGTGACGCAAGGGACAGGCAGAGATTGAAGAAGGGAGACCTCAAACAAAGGAAACCTGTAGGACACCCTCTGTGGCTGCTTCTGGAAGCTGGGATGGTGAATCGATGAGGAAATACAGAATCGGCCAGGTGTGGTGATTCAAGCCTGTCATCCCAGCACTTTGGGAGGCTGAGATGAGAAGATTGCCTGAGCTCAAGGGTTCGAGACCAGCCTGGACAACTTGGCGAGACCTTGTCTCTACAATAAATCAAAAAATTAGCCAGGCCTTGGTAACGTGTGCTTTAGTTCCAGCAACTTGGAAGGCTGAGGCAGAAGGATCACCGGAGACAAGCAGGTCGAGGTTGCGGTGGCCGTGAGCGTGCCACTGCCCTCTAGCTTAGGCGACAACGTGAGACTCTAACTCAAAAAAAAAATACAAAATTGTTTTGGCCTATTCTCTAGTTTTGCTTGTCTGTCACCAGCTGATGGGAAGATCTCCTCGCCTTCGAGTGGAGCTGGGCTGTATGATTCAGACATTGTGGTGCTTGGTGGAGGATCTGTAAACATCTTCCCGGATGTTCTCCTTGCTCTTGTGACTGGTCTGCCTGTCAGAAACCTTGCTGACCCTGGCTTACCTGGCATTCTACCTAACCACCCCCTGCTGGCCCTGGGGTCTCTGTGTCCACTGTCCCTGGTTGGCCCCAGGCTGACCACCACCTGGCCCTCAACCACTCAGGCCCTGACGAGTTACATTGCCTGTTGAATCCAGGCCCTTCAGTTACTCTGGAAGATTGCTGGAAATGACTTACTTTCCAAAAGAAGAGGGTGAAAAATGGATTCGGGAGTTTCTTAAGTCTGGTTGTAAAGATTTGGGGGAGTCAGAAAGTTAAGAGCATACAGAGGAAGGAATGAAGACATGACAGAGAGGGGAGTCCCTGACTCCCTCTCCCTTCATAGAGAGGAGGGAGAATACATTCCATGGCAGCCATGCCTGCGGCGGAGGGATCGTGGTGACAGATGTCACAGAAGAGTCACTGAGACTTCAGGTGGGAGGATGAGTTAGATAACGGGCAAAAGAAGAAAGAAATGGGAGAGAAACAACAGCAGGATGGAAAGGGAAGGTTGACACTGCAAGTAGGTTTTCCTTAAGGAATGTCTCCCCTTGGGTTAGACAGGAAGATGGGAGAGAAGTCTTCCAGGTAGGGTTCAGACGAAAACTAGTAAGGATGGCAGCATGAGTCCGAGAGGACCAGGAGAAACTTTCTTGATAAACTCATCAACCTCAGTTTTTTTCAAATTAATAGACTTTTTTTTTTTTTTCTTTTTAGTTGGAGTCTCCCTCTGTCGCCCAGGCTGGGGTGCAGTGGCACGCTCACGGCCACAGCAGCCTTGACCTGTTTGACTTCGATGATCCTTCCACTTCAGCCTTCCAAGTAGCTGGAACTACAGGCACATGCCACCATGCCCAACTAATTTTTTAACTTATTATAGAGATGAGGTCTTGCCAAGTTATCCAGGCTGGTCTCGAACCCGCGGGCTCAGACAATCCTCTCAATTCAACCTCCCAAAGTACTGGGATTACAGGCTTGAGCCACCACGTCCGGCCTTAGACTTAACTTTTTAGGGTTGTTTAAGGTTTGCAGAAAAATTAAGCAGAAAATACAGTTCCCATATTAATCTCCTCCCCTTACCCCACACACAGAGTTTCCATTATTATTATTATTATTGCTATTATTATTGAGATGAGGTCTCACTATGTTGCCCAGGCTGGTCTCCAACTCCTGGGTTCAAACAATCCTCCCACCTCAGCCTCCCAAAATGCTAGGGTTACAGGCATAAGCCACTGTGCCTGGTAGTTTCTGGGGGATTTCCGTGCTCTATTATTAACGTCTTGCTTTGGTGCGATACATTTGTTGCAATTGATGAAGAAACATTAATACAAGATCATTAAAGTTCTTAGTTTACATTAGAGTTCCTTTTCTTATGTTGTGATTTAGAGACACTTTAAAAATTAAATCTGTTTTCAAGATGAGAGATTATAAGTAGAGGAAGAGAATCAAAACTTTAAATAATTCCAAACAAGGTATGGAATTTCCTTTTCCAGACAGCATAGATAGCAAAAAAACTAAAAAAGTCCCATCCGATAACAGGACTCTGGGTGCTCTCAAGAGCAACCACTTGGAAACTAGACAGAACAAAGGGTGGTCAAGCCTTTTGGTCCAGGTGTAAAGTCCCTTTTAATTTTTTTTTTTTTTTTTTTTTTTGAGTTGGAGTCTCACTCCATCGCCCAGGCTGGAGTGCAGTGGTACACTCACAGCCACCCCAGCATCGACCTGCTGGGCTCCAGCAATCCTTCCGCCTCAGCCTTCCAAGTAGCTGGAACTACAGGCACGCGCCACCGCGCCCGGCTTCTTTTTCTATTTATTGTAGAGACAAGGTCTCACTAAGTTGCCCGAGATGATCTGGAACCCGCAGGCTCAGGCAATTCACTCGCCTCAGCCTCCCAAAGTGCTGGGATTACAGGTTGAGCCACCGTGCCTGGCCCTTTTAAATGTTTTATGCTAGCCGGGCTCCGGGGCTCAGCCTGTAATCCTGCGCCTTTGGGAGGCTGAGGTGAGTGGATTGCCTGAGCCTGCGGGTTCGAGACCCACCTGGGCAACCTGGCGAGACCTCATCTCTACAATAAATCAAAAAATTAGCTGGGCGTGGTAGCACGCACCTGTAGTTCCAGCTACTTGGAAGGCTGAGGCGGAAGGATGGCCGGAGCCCAGCAGGTCGAGGCTGCGGTGGCCGGGAGCGGCCACTGCACTCCAGTCTGGGCGACGGAGTGAGACTCCAACTCAAAATAATAATAATGATGA
>CAUYQG010204974.1:0-31543 GCA_963574415.1 Tarsius wallacei | reverse complement strand
ATTTGTGTTCTTCAGGGTATATTCCCAGTAGGGGGATTGCGGGGTCATACGGGAGGTTGGTGTTTAGAGCTTTTAGGAATCGCCACACTGCTTTCCACAGAGGTTGCACTAGCTTACACTCCCACCAACAGTGTAGGAGTGTAGGGTCTTGTTTTAATCTTCTGCATGTGGTCAGTCAATTTTCCTAGCACCATTTACTGAGTAGGTTTTTCTCTCCCCAGTGCTTGTGGTAGAGACTTTGTTGAAGAGGAGATGGTTGAAAAATTAAGGTTTTGCTTCTAGAATTTCTATCCTGTTCCATTGGTCTATATGCCTGTTCTTGTACCAATACCAGGCTGTTTTGATTATTGTAGCTTTATAATAAAGTTTAAAGTCTGGGAGTGTGATACCGCTTTGTTTTTTTGTTGAGGATTGTTTTGGTTATTCGTGGTCATTATGTTTCCATATGAATTCCTATATTGTGGTTTCCAGGTTCGAAAAGATTGCTACTATTAATTTAATGGATATTGCATTAAATCTGTAGATGGCCTTGGGTAGGATGGACATGTTACCAATGTTGATTCTTCCAATTTATGAGCATGGAATATTTTTCCATTTGTTTGTGTCATCTTTGATTTCTTTCAGCAGTTTTGTAGTTTTTGTTGTAAAGGTCTTTCACTTCTCTGATTAGGAAGATGTCAAGGTATTTTATTTATTTATTTGTTGACTATTGTGAATGGGATTGTGCTTTTTATTTGGATTTCTGTCTGTTTATTGTTGGTGTATAGGAATGCAACTATCTTTTTCACATTCATTTTATACCCTGAGACAATATTTCAATAGCTTGAGAAAACACATCTTTGTACTTGCTAACTATTTCTGATATTTTTAGATTCACCATATTCAATATTCAATGTATAAATTCATGTACTACATAATCTGATAAAATAATTAATTTATTCAAGTTAGTTGTATTACTGATTTATAGTAAAACTGCAGAGATATTTGTCTAGCTGTATTTTGTATTTTCTAATTAGTGGTAAATAAAAGGTTTAGTTAGAATAAGAATATAATCTCTTACATAAATAGGTAATGAGATCAGTATTAAAATTAAAAACATGGAGTGAATAGTCTGGATGTGAGTAAACTTTGTTTGAATCATAATTATATTCCAATAAAACATCATGATAATAAATAGCATTGCCACCTGCAGTTTACCAGTTCTGAAGTCCCCATCATATAATTTTGAATACTAATAAACTGTTGATTCAGTTGGATTTCAGGAACTCTCTATAGGAAATGTTTTTAAAGTAACTGCCTATGTAAAGAAATAGTAAATTACCCAAATGACGTGGTATAATCCACTAATCTTTCTTAGAAAAAAATAACTGTTTCAGTTAATTTAGATTTGCTTAGTCCATTGCTTTTTTAGACTAGTTACATATAGTGCTAATAAAAAGACATAAAAATTAGTGAAGATAAACTAGTCATGGTGCACGTGCTTGTAGTCTAAGCTTCGTAGGAAGCTGAGGGAAGAGAATCCCTTCAGCACAGGAGTTTAAAACCAGCCAGCAATGAACTGAGATCATGTCTCAAAGAAAAAAAAATAGTGAAAATAATATGAGATGGGCTCGGTGGCTGAGGCGGAAGGATCACCGGAGCCCAGCAGGTCGAGGCTGCAGTGGTTGGGAGCGGCCACAGCATTCCAGTCTGGGCAACAGAGGGAGACTCCAACTCAAAAAAAAAAAAAGTAAAAAAAGAAAATAATATGGAAAAAATATCCTGTGGCTTAGGCATTTATACATAGTGGTAATATATGCATTATAAGCGTGCTGTTTGTTTTTTCTATATTTTAATAAAACAATAATTAAATTAATGAAGTCAGCAGTTATTTCTCAGCTTTTATAAGTTTATATAAATCACTTAAGGCTTATTGCACATCCATATTTTACTAAACAAAGATTAAATGAAGCCTTCTATTAAAAATAATTTTTAAAATGTTTTTTTACATGACTGTTTCCTTGACTGTAAGATAGAGGTCTCTGTAGTCAATAATAGTGTAGTCCAGGTAATTTTTACATGGTTGTCATAAAAGACAGTGGATTGTTTTCTGTCTAAGCTTATCATGTTACTCTCCTTTCATTTTTAATTCATCTCAATATTATTTAGTGGTAAGGCTTTCCAGTTTGTGTCTTATGAAAGCAATTGTAAACAAGGGTTATAGGAAAGCCAAAAGGAGGCAACTTATTTCCTTTTACTCCATACTTCAATGCACAGGTATAAATTGAATTATGCCTTACCTTTTTATCCATTAGCTCATTGTGGCTCATCACAAGAACCAAGACTATTGATGTTTCAATATATCAAATATGCAACAAAGATTTTATGATGAAGTCTCCAGCAGGGCAATCTAAGATATTTTACCTCATGCAAAACATGTATTCTCTTAAGGCAATACTGTACAAACTTTAATAAGCTTCAGAACATTTTATAAAATGAGATCTCAAGAATAAGTTCACTATATAAAGCAAATATAGTCCAGTTGTTCTGACTAAATGAAGGGGACTGAACTCCTGCTCATTGATTGCTTTAGTGCACTAGACACTGAGGAAGATGAAGGCTTGGAAGAGGCCCTTCTAAGCAACACAGAATGAATGCTGCCTTAACTTGGGACACTTGAATACCATGAATGCCTTAGAGCTTCAGTGGTTATTGAGGAAGGAGAAGAATGGTCACTGAATTGGTCATTGAATTGAGAGTCAGAGAATTTGGGCAAAAGTGCCATTCCTTCTCTGCCAATAGCTTGTCCTAAGGTCTTAACTTCTCTGCTCCTCTTTATATACATCTATAAATGAAAAAAATTGGTATCAGAACACTTAGCTGTGAAACAGGAAGCATATATATATATAGAACCTCTGATATACTCATCATATTGCTGTGTAATGGAGAAACAAATCAAAAATTATTTTGTTCAAGGCAATTTTATAGAAATTAATTAACTTGATCAACATAATGTGTGTTTTCTGTTTCGTGGTCAAGTGCTTTTTTCTGATACCAATTTCTTAATTTATTTAAGTGAAACAATTTATTTTCCTGTTAAACAATTAACAGATTGATATATGGAGACGATAAATGCATATATTTGTTATATCTTTGTTGCACATATTATGTATTTGGCATATATATAAATACACATGCAGTTGGCCTTTGAACAACACAAAGACTGGGGCAAAGAAAGATGCCCCCACACTGCTGAAAATCCACTCATAACTTTTGACTCCCCAAAGTTTACCTATTAATGCCCTGCTGCTGACCAGAAGCTTTATCTATAGCATAAATAGTCGATTAACACATATGTTAGGCATTCATGACATAACTTTTTTTAAATTTCTTCTATAGTTCTAGGCTACTTGATTCACAAACTTGTTCAAATTGGCACAAATTTCCCCAAAATTTTCGAAAATATTTACTGAAAAAAATTCACGAGGGGACCTGAACAGTTCAACTTGTGTTGTTCAAGAGTCAACTATAAATATGTACACACACATATACATATACACATATATAAATATGTATATAGAGAGATAATACATTTGTTAATTGTTTAAGGTTGTATTTAGTTACAACACACCCTTAAATTTATAAATCAAAAACAAAATTTAAAAACTAGCAAAATTCAATGTACAGTGATTATTAAATACATCAGTTGAAATTGTTTTTCCAAACAGCCCCATTTACAATGAAAACATGGTGTTGACTGTTACAGTGCAGGTTCTTCTGTGTTTTCCCTGCCTGCATTTCATGTGCTTGGGGATGCCTCAATACTCCCTCTGTTACGCCATTTGAACTGTGATATAACCTCCATTTTTACAAAGTACCTTGATGCCATTTGGCCTTCATTTAGTGGTAATACATTTTTTTTACTTTAATTTATCTGGAGCTATTAAAAAAAAGACTAATTGGTGACATTGCACTTGTAACTAGCAACACAAACAATAGCAATGATGTCATGAGACAGCATATAAACAGGCTAACGTATAAATCATCCAGAATAGATTCATTTGTATTTTCAGTAAAATTAAACTATCCTGGAGAACTTTTTTCACATCCAAGTTTGGGGAATACTGAGGTAAGTTGCCTGGGTAATGTAATGTCCTTTTTCGATTTCAAATGCTATTACTCTGTTAGGGCTTTGTACTCCTAGGCAGAATATTGAGGTTCTAGTCCCAAGCTCAGTGGGTCTCCCTGAGGAAGAAAATTAGTCATTATTAGCCTCTGTGAAAGATTGGCTTTTTCCTGTGTTTCTGCATGTATAAAATGAGAATAATAATACCTACTCATAGGTTGTTATAGAGCTAAAAGGAAATAATGCACGTGAAAGTACATTATAAGCTGTAAAATGCAAAAAAATACAAGATGTCATTAGTGTCTAATAGCTGAACAAATTCAAAAGGAAGAGCTAGGAAAACAAAGATAAATAACAGAAGTAAGTTTTAGTTTCAAGAACTAGATATTTTAGAAATACTTTCAGATAATTTTTTTTCTTCAGTAAACTCTACTTTTACCCGTGTTACATTAATTATATGGAGAACATAAAATTTTTTTGTTGTTGGCAGAAACTGTGTTTTAAAGTAATATAAAAAATTAGTTAAAATAAATTAAATTTATTAACATTTTATTTTGTCTATGCTAATGCAAACATTTACTTTTTTTTTTCTTCTGAGGGTTTTACATTTTATTGGAAACCTTAAATACTCTTCCAACAGAACATGTCTTCAATCAAGGCTTTGAACAGTCAACACAGAAACAAACATTTACTTAAATTTATTTTTTTAGAAAAAAATTAAATGCTTTTTTTTTAACTTAAAAAGACTTGAAACATAATTGGTAGGAGTGTTCTGTAGGAAAAAATAATCTTAAGTCTTCAAATATTTTTATTGGTTACAAATAAATAAATCTGTGAATCAGTATATATTTTTAAAAAACCTTTCTGTACATAATCACTTAGTAACACTATCGTAGAATTCTATTTTATGTCTTAAAACTAAAGTCATTCTTACACTTAGCTTTAAATTTGCCTTAACTATTATAGCATTTTCTTTAATAATAGTTTAGTTTTTCTGTATGAAAGAATCACATTAAGAAATTTCACATTTAATAGTAAATATTATTATTCTTACCTTGACTATATGCAGCTTCAGTTAATTAAAAATATATTGACTATTATTGGTCCATATAATAAATTAGACAAATCCTAACAAAACTTGTATTCCTCAGTCAGCGCCTTTCCAGGTCAAGCCATATTCTTTCAGATCTCTTGCCAGGATGGCAGGTCATTGTACTCCATTTAGAAAATGAATCATGGAATAAAAAAATCCCATTTATTATGCTGAGTTAATACAATTTTTCAGAACCACATATTGCAGACATTTTTTTTACATGGTGTCCTCAGAGCACATAGTTACAAATGATCTCAAATTTTATTTATAAAATAAGTAGTATTATTTTGTACACATAAGACATGGGAAATTTATAATAGGAGGTGGCCTCACATATTTTCTAAATTGTCTCAAGACCTGATCTTATTCTTAACATCAATCAAAAAATGTTCTGTGCAAGAAAAATAAACATTTGGGTTGTAATAAAATTGCTGTGGGTGACTATTTCTCTGTCTGAACTGCAGACTTTTGTCTGCTGCGGCATGGAATTTTAGTGTTAAAAAAACAAAAACAAAAGACTTACTTTCAAACCATATCTCTTGGAGCCTCATAGCAAGTAGAAGAGGTCACAAAATTATGGATAAACATTTGTGTTTCTGCTTTGGAGTCAAAAGCCAATAGAATAAATGAATGTTCTAATGAAGTTAAGATTTCCTAGCCCTTTAATGAGAATTGCTATTACTGGCATAAAGGTAGCAGTAAAATAATAATGCAAACACAGAGACCTGTTAACCAGAAAAGAAAGATTAAACAGAAAAATGTGTTCTGAGAATTAGTAGTTTCTGTAGGAATAAAGCTGGCTTTTGTTTGAGATATTTTTTTCCTTTTTGTCATTAAAGTTGAAAGCTAGACCAGACCATAAAGTTTCATGTAGAATAGTCATACTGATAAAGCATATGAACTATGTAAGTGCTATAGTAGTATAGTTAGCATTTTTTTTTAATTGTGGGTTTTTGCTCACCAGACATTTTTTACTTTTTATTTTATTTTACTTTATTTTATTTTATTTTATTTTATTTTATTTTTTGAGTTGGAGTCTCACTCTGTCGCCCAGACTGGAGTGCAGTGGCCGCTCCCGGCCACCGCAGCCTCCACCTGCTGGGCCCCGCTGATCTTTTCGAATTACAGGTACGCGCTACCATGCCTGACTGGTTTTTGATTTATTGTAGAGATGAGGTCTCGCCAAGTTGCCCCGGCGGGTCTTGAACCCCCGGGCTCAGGCATATTTTTTTAAAGTCGTCTCACTTTGTTGCCCAGAGTATGGCATGATCACAGCTCACCACAGCCTCGAACTCCAGTGCTCAATCCTCTCTCCTAAGCCTCCCATGTAGCTGAGACTATAGGCACCCACTACTACACTCGGCTAATTTTTTTTTTTTTTTCTTTTTTTGTAGAGACGAGGTTTCACTATATTGTCCAGGCTGGTCTTGAGTTCCCGGGCTCAAGCAATATTTCTGCCTCGGCCTCCTAAAGTGCTGGGATTACAGGTGTAATCCACGCCTGGCCCCAGACACAATTATTAAGAACCAATATTGTTACAAAGAATGTGCTACGCCGGGCCGGTGGCTCAGCCTGTAATCCCGCGTTTTGGGAGGCTGAGGTGAGTGGATTGCCTGAGCCGGCGGGTTCAGACCTGCATGGGCAACTTGGAGAGACCTCATCTCTACAATAAATCAAAAATTAGCCGGGCGTGGTAGCGTGTGACTGTAGTTCCAGCTACTTGGAAGGCTGAGGCGGAAAGATCGTGGAGCCCAGCAGGTTGAGGCTGCGGTGGCAGGGAGCGGCCACTGCACTCCAGTCTGGGCGACAGAGTGAGACTCCAACTCAAAAAAAAAAAAAAAAAAGAATGTGCTACACACTTAAAACATTTATTCAGAAAAAATAAACTATATGCATATTATGAAATAAAATTTTTCTAAAGCATTTTAATATACTGTCCCAGAGAAGATTGAATGAACATTATTTAGAGGACGTTTCTTAAAACTCAAGGTATTTTGAAAATTCTATGTACTTTTTTTCCTGTTCCTTGGTTGTTAGTTTTTATTAGAATAAAAGCATTGCATCCTGTGAATAACAAAATATGTCAAAATACAAAACAAACTGAGTTAAGGTAAATATTTTAGTGTACCTGAAGAAATCAAATCCAAGAAGTACTAACACGACATATCCACAGAAAGTTCTTAACTAAGAGCAATGGAATTATTACTTCTCAACTGATTAAAAGAAAGTATCTGACTTTATGACTTTCATATACAGTTTTTTTGGGTTTTTTTTTTTTGGAGTAACTCAATCAGACTTCTAGAGGAAAAAAGAAATTTATTAATGATGGCATTATAAATCATATATCTGTAGAATTAAATTTTCTCAGTTTTAAAATAAGTATTATTCTATTATTTAATGAAGAATAACACGAGCTTCTGAGTTTTATTGTATCATTCTTCCTTAATCAGCCTAGTCTATATTATAATTTATTACTTTAACTGGATATATTAGTCATTAGCACTGTTCTCTTTTTTGCCCATTTCTTTTTTTCTAGTATACAAGGCACAGTTATACTATCCCACCCTTGGAAGTTAGGCAAAAATATAAGGTTAGGACTATGGTGAGAGGAATGAGGTCTTTGTTTCTAGTACAAAATTTTAAAAGATGCCAAAAAACTTATTCATCAAAAAAATTCAATTCAATGTTAAGAATCCATATCAATGCAAAAAAAAAAAAATCCAGACTGATCAAAATTTCAAAATGGAAATAAAGGTAGAATTTCTATTTCTGACTTTTTTTCCTTTGTTTTAGGTTGCATCGTGACTGGGTTTATCTCTGTATTGATTCATGAATGAGTGTTATCTAGTCATAATATGTGAATTTAAAACCATAATCAAAGAGGAGTCAATTATTTGTTATGCACATGTAACAAAAACCATTAAAAGAATACAAACTATCAGCCGAATTTATTCAAACAAGAATATCTAATTCCATTGAACTGTAATTCAATGGGTTGACAATTTAATGAGTTGATACTTTTCTGCTATGTATTTATATACTTATTTGCAAATAAAGAGCTTTATAAAGGAAATACATTTAAGAAGCAGGAATTTCTTCTCACATACAGATCTGGTCAGGTAGTTATTTATCTGGGCTGTATTGATATAATTGATGAATTAATAATTGAGCATCACTAATGATTAATTAAAATGTTTCTAAATATGTAATGAGAGTGCAAGAAAAGTCCTTGTCTTTAAAGGACTTGCAATCTCAATGGAAAAAGATGCACTCAATGTCCCATCACAAAAAGATTGAATTACAAGTTAAATAAATCAGTTTTTTGAAACTTAAAGTGCATTTTCCTATGGAAACACAACTAGAAAAACGGTTGTTTTCTGAAGCTGCATCTCAAGCCCCACTAAACCAGAGCAATTGACTAGGTAAATTACTAGTGCACACTCACAAGTGACTCTTCTCTCTCTTGAGCATACAGAAAAACCAGATACCCCATCTCTCTTGCAATAAAGTGAGACCAGGTGAGTAGTTTAATCCAATGTGAGAGAAGTGATGTATGAAGAATAGTGGGACATCACATACAGTGTATTTCCCATTTGTGTTGCCTGGAGGACAGGAATCTCTCTGAGCATGCAGACACAGACCTTGATGCACAGTAGAGAAGTCTTCTTGGTCAAAATAACCTGCAGCAGCTTTTAGTGGGTGATAAGATGGCAACCTAAGAGGCAGGCTGGAACTCAGAAACAAGGAACACACGGGCAAGTTGCCTACAATGTACTGTGAGTACTGATATAGCTGTTTCATGACTGAATGTACAATATGGCAAAACTAACAGTTCTAAGTAGCAAATTTGTTGAGAAGCATCAGAAATATGTGCTGTACCATGTACTATGTTTGTAGGTTTTCTAATTACTAGGTTTCTCTTTTTTAAAAGTTAGTAGCAAGTTAAATCTTTTAAAAATTCTCATATTTTTTACCTGCCCTAAATGGAATCTGAAGGAAAATGTATGCTAATGTTTAGGCCACCGTGTTTAAATAGTACATGTCTCTCTGTGGCAAGCAGCATTTTGTTGCCTCTGGTATCCAAAGGAAGAGAGAGTAAAGCTCAGACATCCTTGAGGACACCACTAGAAGACTGCCCTTTGAGAGGAAAACCTTGAAGGCTCTGTATTATATTTATCAGAGTGAACTTATTTCCTGGTTGGACAAGCTGAGGAGAAGGATGAGTCAGAGCAGACTCTAATATTTTAATCCTAAATAGCAAGAAGAATTATAGCAACTTTGACAGGCACAAAAGATTGGAGAACACTAGATGGAAGTTGGAGAGTTCTGATTGGATATATTGAGTTTGAAATCGTGGTGAAATAACTTATCGAGTACTGATTATGTGCCAGGTTTGCTGGTGCTCTGTGCCCAGGGTTTCTTAGCAAATTCTGGGTTGAACAATGGGAATCAGCCCATGCCAGGCCTTTCTGGTAGGAAACTTTAACCTGTCTTTTGTTTCTTCTTTTCTTTCTCTAATAAAACTTAAAAGGATAAACAAATAAGAAAATAGGAAGCGAGTTCGAATGACTATAGTACTTAATAACATGTGCAATGTTCCATGGTGGCCCAAGGAGAAAACAGATAAATAACTGTGAGTCTCACATGCTTCACTGAGAATGTATTATTTACATTTTATCTAAAATGATGGGCTTATGAGATTACCAGATAAACTAGCAGCAGGAAAGAGGTAAAGACAAAGATAACCAGAGAGAGGAAACAGCACTGTTCTGAATGTATTAAATCACATAATATATCTGGCTAATTAAAAGTGATTTTTTGGGCCCTGGGCAGTGGCTCACTCTTGTAATCTCAGCATGTAGGGAGGAAAAGGCGAGAGGATTGCTTGAACCCAGGAGTTCAAGACCAGCCTGGGCAACATAGCAAGACCTCGTCTCTATAAAAAATACAAAAATTAGCCAGACATGGTGGTGCGTACCTGTAGTCCCAGCCACTCAGAAGGTAGAGGTGACAGGAACACCTGATCCCATGAGGTGGAGTCTGTGGTGAGCCGTGTTCGGGCCACTGTACTCCAGCCTGGGCAATGGAAGGGTATCTATAGATTTGTTAATGCCAATGAAATAATACTTTAAATATGATGACATAAATTTCTGCAAACTTTGATTTACATGTCCTTTTAGACCCTGACTCAAAAAAAAAAAAGTAATTTTCTATGGAGTGAGAGGAATAAAGGGCATAATTTGACTTTGAAGAACATGGTTTGCAACATGATAAAAAATGAAATGGCATTTGGATTTTACTCTGTAAGCTTTGTGGAGCCATTATAAGTTTTTAAGAAGAGGGGTGATTGATCCAATTTATATTTTAGAAGGATCACTCTGACAAGGCAATATGAAGAATGTTCTTATAAGAACAAGATAAGATGTAGAGAAAACGTTTATGAGGCTTTAAAAATATTTCAGGTAAAAAATGATGAGAACCAGAAAATTTAGTGTCAGTGAGGATAAAAAAGAGGGAATAAATGCCAAAGTTATTTAGAATATAAGCCAAATCTATTTTGATGACACCATAGATGTAGTGTTCAGTAATTGGGAATGGTTTAGAATACATTGAGATGGAAATGAAAGGACATCATTTATGAGACAAAGGAAAATATCTAAGATAACAGTTTTCTAAATAGTAGTCATTCTGTTTCACTCACCATTTGTGCTCAAGCTGAGTGCCTACTGATCCATAATATTTGCTGATCGTTACAATAGATGATAGCTTATATTTTTTGTTTGTAGTCTTTCCCTAATCATAATTGGAAGGGTTTCTTGGAGCTTCAAAACTGGTAGAGTACAGGTTTGTTTTGTTGTAACTTGACAAAAGTATTAAGAGACCCAAGAGATCTGAATAAGAAGGTCCCTGTTTCAAAGAGCACAGGGTTTGCTTCTAAACCAAGAGATTTGAATAATAAGATCGCTGTTCGAAAAAGCACAGGATTTACTTCTAAGCAGTCTGTCTTTCAAAAATGAAGTATAGCGACACTAATCTAGATATTTCTGTGGGGAAATTTGGCTCCATGTTTGTCGCTCCACCTGGTTTCAAACTATGCACCTGGGAGGGCAAATAAGTTCCCCTCCAGCTTATTGTTGCCAAGGGACTAAGTCCAGTCTAGGGCACTCTAGTTCTTTCCCCTTCTCGTGTATTTTCCTTATGTTATTCAAAATCAAATAATTATGTCATTTCACCTTTTCAAAAAGGAGAAGTTGCTAGATCAATAAAAAATTATAATAAAATAGCAATAAAATCCTCACGCATGATGTAGATAAAATTCTATTGCTGTTCTTATTTAATAGATTACTGGCTTTGTTCTTTATAGAAACTCCTTTGAGAAAAAAAAAAAAAGAAGTGTTTTGTTCACTTGAAATCCTAGCTTTATTTTTGAAAACATGGTTCAAAAAAGGGTATCTATAGATTTGTGGATGCCAATGAAATAATACTTTAAATATGATGACAGAAATTTCTGCAAACTTTGATTTACATGTCAAATAATGGACATCAAAAATCCTGATGTCCATGAACAATGATGTGGGAAGATGTGTGGGGTATTTTCTCACAGACATGGAAATTCCTTATCAGGTTTCACAGATGCCATAGGCCGGATCTGCAACCAAAACGAGCATTTGAAGTTTTGGAAGGAAATGGGAGAAGAGTAGCTGGTAGTAGATCATGGAAGTAATACAAGGAGGTGAAAAATAAAACTGATATCACAAATGAGGAAGACAGGCGCCAAGAAGATAGGGAAGATGATTAGAGTTTTAAGTTGACAAAAGAAAGTGGATCAGAATTCACACATCCTCTTAATAAATTCAAACACCCATCCTCCCATTACATTCATGCTGGTTTGTGTACAAAACTGGTTTTCATAATTACTGTAGACTTTTTATTTAGTGGAGCCAAAATGTCAAGTGTGTCAGTGCTGGAACAAGTATTCATGGAAAGGATAATGTTTATTTATAAATGCAATAGATTGCTATGTGCCATTTAGAGAAAACCAGGTGTGAACAGTAGGTTTGGTTTAAGTTCTTCTGCTACTCATTCCTTCTAAAAGTCATCTGATGGCAAACTAGACTTGAGATATTTGCCATAATTAGTTGAGAAGGTTGCTACAAAAATCCCTCCTCCAGATATTTAAATAAGTTGATTACATTACACTATTTAGTCCCAATTTTAAAAATTTACATATTTATTTTTGTTGATAAATACCATATGCACATAGTTTTAAAGCAGATATATTGAGTTTTAAGTGTCTGTGAAGTATTGGTGAATATATCCGACAAAAGAGTGGTGGATATAATAGAAACAGAGACTAAGGAGAACATAGGGAAAGAATGTTGTTATGAAGATCAAAAAAGAAATGCACTTCAAGAATAATTGAGGACTCAACAGCCTGAATACCAAAATGAGGTCTTTAACTCAACACCAGAACATTGACTAGTTGTCTCTTCCACCACCACCTAACATAAATCTTCTCTGCTCATCTTTTTAAGGGCTGAATCTTTGCTAATGCAGGGCACTGCAAGTATATATCCAAAGATAATGACTCTATCTTGCATGATTCTCAAATATTACCTGTTACTTGGATTCACCAATCCTATGCCCCTCTATCTACAGTTAGTATATCATTAGTGATGGTTGCAGGCATGAGAAAAGAGCTTAACAATTGTTATGTCTCTATGACCTACTTAATTTCTTTGCAGAACCAGTATTTATATTAGGATTATAATTCTATGAATCTGCCTTTTCTTAATAGAGATTATTATAGCCATGATCTAAAAATGTGTTCCCTTTTAGCAAAGATGGAAGAACTCTATCTATGATGTGCTGTTTATCTTTAATAATGCTTACCTTTATTTTAACCTTACCTTACCGATCTCCTGCATCTGACACAGTGGAATTCTTGTAATACTATATTATCATAACACCTGTAACACCTCATTCTCCTGATTTCTTTACCATTTGTCTAGTCCTTTCTTAAGAATCTCCTGTGCAAATTTATCTTCTATTTCAGCCACTAAATATCTGCATTATTTAAACTTTAATCACAATTTCTCTCCCTTTATTACTATTTCCCTGTAATCTTTCTCCAGGCAACATCAAACAAGCATAAGGCACAGTGGCACCAATGACTACAATTGTACTTCTGTAATTTAGAAAAATCACCTAGTCTACATACCCACTCTCAAAATCATATAGAATTTAATGTGCCAAGATCAAATCCATGATGTTCAGTTTTCCAAACTGCTCCTTTTCCAGAGCTTACTATCTCATTGAAGTGGCACCAGTATCCATGGAGTGATGAAAACAAGAAATCTTTAAAGTATCTCTTTTCCACTAAACCCATATCTAACCCATAACCAAAACTTGCCATTTTTTATTTCTTAATCCTCTTTAATACATCCATTATATTTTTTATTCTCATTGCCATCAAAGTTCAAACCACAGTCAAGTCTTCTCCTGCACTATTGTAGTAGCCTTTTTAACTGATTTTCTCTCATTTATTCTGTCCTTCCCCAACCTACTACACACACAACAATCAGGGTGATCTTCAACCAAACAAATATCATCATATCATCTCCACTGAAACCCTTCAAAAATCTCCCATTGCTCCTAAGATTAAAAAATGATTAACTTGGCATACAAGGTTCTAATTCTCCAAATTCATTTTGAAATATTTTACCCCTCCTCTCTGCACTCTAGCCACACCAGCTTTCTTTACATTTCTTGAACTTGTCACATGGCTTTCGTACATATGGTTTTACCCATATGTATAAAATGTTAAACCCATAGTTCCACTTCTGCCCTGAATTATCTATGAGCTGCTACTATTTTTTAGTAGATATCAACACAATAAACATTTTATCAGGAAAAATGTTCCTGAGCCAGCAGTGTAGGTTACATTTATTTGTTAGTAACTCTTATAACTCTATCCCTTTTGTTTTATTTCAGAGCAATTAAGCAATTACAACTATTTGAGATTATTCATGTACTCATGTGATTTTTTATTAATGTCTATCTCTCTTTTTGAATTTCAAGCTTTATAAAATTAGGGGTTTTTTTTCTTACTATTGTGTTACTATCATCTGATAGAAAATGGTAGATAGTTGTCTGATTTTTGTTGCCTCTGAAATTAATGCCTGAAACTGAAGTCTGGATGAGTTATGACATAAGGTTCTATATAGGTCAGATGAAGATTATGTGTTTATTTGCCCATTATTCATTAATTTATGGAATGTATTTTAAGTGACTGCTATAGATATGTGTTCAGTATATTTGTTAATGAATGAATGGATAATAAATGAATACAACACACGATAAAAAATTTTCCCTGAAGGAGATTCCAACATCACAGGCTCTAACTGGGAGACAGCAAAATGTTTACAAGCACAGACTTGGGAATAGATTGTTTAAATTCAATTCCTGACTTTTACACTTAGTAGCTAAGTCAGTTGCCTCTCTGGACCTCAATTTTCCCATATCTATAATAAGGATGCTGTTAGTATTTTCCTCATAAGTAACTGTGAGAATTAAATAGTATACATTTAAGAGGTGTTTGGTACAAAGCAACAGTGATGAAATATGAACTGTAATTGTTAGTGAATATAATCTAGTTATGGGCCAAATTGTATTCCTCCAAATTTATATACTGAATTCCTAATTTCCAATATCTCAGACTATGACTATATTTGAAGACAGGATTTTTTAAAAGGTGATTTTGATAAAATGCAGTGAATATGAGGGAAAGTTTAATCCAATATTACCAGTGTCCTTATAAGAAGAGGTAATTGGGAAAAAACCAGCCATACGGTAAAGACCACGTGGAGATTCTCAAACCAAGAAGAGAGATCTCAGAAGAAATCAATGCTGTGAACACCTTGGTTTTGGGCTTCTAACCTCCAGAATTGTGAGAAAATAGATTTCCGTTGTTTAAGCCACTCAGTCTGTAGTAATTTGTTATGGAAGTTCTAGGAAATAAATATGAACCTTTTACACTGCTATCCAGATTTAGCATAATATCATCAACAGAACAATGTTCAAGAAGGATATGTCTTCCATCCACTCTTCCAGTTACTTAAGTGTTCTTTTGGTTTGAACCAAACTCCCAGAAGAATATGAACTTTGGGGATATTTGCTTGCCCCTTGTAAAATTTCCTTTGACTAGGTAACCAAAATGGAATACCATTGAGTTTTTTTATTGAAAAACTATATAACAAGAGAATTTATGTGAATTAAAATATGCATAATCTACCACATGAAAAATGCCTGATATACATTGCCTCATTTGCATATAAGCTCTTTGGGTAAGTATTTCTATTTTTTAATTTGTTAATCTGAGGCAAATAAAATGACTAAGTATTTTTTTCTAAGTATTTTTTTCAAAGGTGTGGTGTTTGGAAGTGTCAGAAACAGAGTCAAATCCAAGTCCAAGCTATTTTTACTCAACATCTTCTACACTTGAGTAAAACAAATGTGTTTGTACATTGCAAAATTTTATATGATATTCTATATTAAAATCTCCCCCAAAATCTAAGGCAATGAAAGTGTTATTTCCCTGAGGAACTTCTTACATCTTCTTTTCTGAAATAATTTATTAGTTTTACCTCAGAAATTTAATTTAACTCAATCATAACATCTATATTAACCAGTGTAAAAGTCCCTTTGCACCTGCTGCCAGTATTTCTTTAAAAAAAATCAATGGTGTAAAAATAAACAAGTGCAAAAATGCACTTACATGGATATGAAAACAGTCAGTTAAACCATATCAGAAGAATTGATATATGCATAATACTATCTAACCCTAGAGAAAAAAGGTAAGTGCCAAAACATAGGTTCAGATACAAGATTAGAGAAGAGATTACATCTATTTGGGGACTTCAGAGGAGGCATCATAATAGCAAGGATATACAAACAAAGATGAGAGGAATGAAAATATAAAAAGGTATGAGTTGCAAAATTGGATTGAAGAAGCAACAGCAAGCATTTGGACAGAATAAGCAAGAATATTAGAGTTATAAAAGAACATGTTTATCCATGTAGAAATATTATGAAAATGAATTTGAAATACAAGAAATTTATCCCTTTAGAAATATAGAAATAGTGTGAACAATTTAGAATATTTTCAGTTGCTAGTAATAGATTATTTTATTTTTCTCATTATATAAGTCTGCATAGATGTGGAAGCTTCCAGACAACTTAATACTGGCAAAACTTCATTGTACATACTATCCTGTTTAAATGGGTATTGTTTTATCCCAGCAGTTTAGAACAATCAAATAAAATGCTAAGTCCTTTCTTGCTGGTGTCTGCAGAAATATATTCCAAAATAGTAAATGAATTATAGTATTTGCTATTTCTATGCTTGCATACAATTTAATTATATCTTAATTAACATTAGCTAGAGAATGTGCCAAGAGTGGAAAAATAAACTGATTATTGATATGTGTCAAGTCAGATGACATATGTTAATTCATTTAAAATTTTTAAATTGAAGCATATAATTTAGCTTGAAATGCAAGTGTTTTTATATATCAAATAAAGACCTGATTAAATTTTGTTTGACATATACAATATTTCATTTCAAAAATAATCTTTATTCCTTTAGATAAAAATATTTTTACTTTTCACCCATAGGGTCCAACATCATACATTCATTGTTGTGTGGCATTTACTATAGAGTTAGAAATAGAACCGTTTGCTAAACTTTTATATATTCTTATTGAGTAAGAAACTTAGACTTTGGGAATAGCAATCCCATCATACAGACAAAACCCCTTCATAAGTCAAGAAACATCTGTACTATGTTCAAAAATTTGCTATTTATACTTCCTTATGTTCACACAAAAAGATACAAGGCAAAACTAGTTAGTGATTTTTAACACATGATCCATAATGCTATTGTATAAAAGGTTTTAAAATGTTAGTGTCCTTTAAACTAACACTTGAGGTACTAGTCTGCTACTGTATATACTGAGGTAGTTGCTACTGTTCCTCTATTCAAATCAACAAACAATTCTCAACTGTTAGACCTGTGTTTTGGAAGCTAAATTAAACCTGCATAATGAACATTTGTATACCTAACCCTGAATTGCACCACACATCTTTAAAATAAAAAATTAAATAAAATCAAATAAACATGGGAGTTGCATGTTAATCTGTTTCTTTCCATGCTTTATGTGGGTAGATGGTGAGAATAGAGATAACATAATTACACGTTTTCCCATTTAAGATACTAATGACTAGAACCATTTTTCTTTTATCTTGTAGTCAAACGTTGACTATTACTGTCTAAGTTCCTTACCACTGTAATTTTATGAGTTAACATCTAAAAAGATTCCAGTAAAATGCCTGAGATATTGGAGGTGCTCAGTAATGTTACTTACCCAACTAACCTTAAATGCCATCTTAATCTACCTTAATGTTTTCTCAAATTTGCTTTTTATTATCCTTGCCCTGTTCAGAAATATGACAAGCATCTATAAGTGCTTTTCTTTGCTTTCTTCTAAAACTTTTTAAAAATGCTTTTTTTTTTCCTTTGAAGCAATCTATAGTGAAAAAGATCTACCAATGTTACTAATGCTGGCAAAGAACCTAAGCCCTATCTTCAGAAGCCCACAGTCAGTGGCAAAGAGAGACATGAAACAGTGACAAAAATGCTATATCAAAAATATGACAGTGTTCTATGACTTAGAACATCAACAAATTTGTCTTACTCAGGGGGTTAACAGAAATAATATTTATGTTGTTTCTCCAGAAAGACAAGGGAGGTAAAAGACATACCAGGAATTTGCAGAAAGAAAATCTGGTGCATTCCAGAATAGGTAAGTACCATGCCCCAGATGGAATCCAGGATATGTGTCAGGGACAAGGGGGATGAGGCTGGACAGGCAGGCACGTGCTTAATCAGGGAAGTCTGTGTTGTTATGCATAGGAGATTTGACTTTAAGAAGCAGGAAAACATTGTAGGATTTAAGGGATATAAGCAACATTAGCAGATTTGGCTTTTAGAAACCTCGCTGTAGCTGCAGCAGCACAGTGCTTTCATTTAATGAAACCCCTCCAAAGAGAAAATGAGGGCAGCTTAAGAGCTGTATAATTTATAGTAAGTCATAGGACAGCTATCACTAATGCAGTGCATCAATTTACTGCTTTTTGCATTGAAGGAAGGGAGTGCACTAATGAAAATGAACCCTTTCCCCCATAAAGCAAAGATTGCATGGAGAATGATTATGCCAGACTAACATAATTTATTTCTGTGATGTCATCTATTTGGGCTTCAATAAGGATTGATTCAGTTTCAGATGAAAATCAAAGTAACAGACTAGACTGATATGATCTAGAACACTCAACCATTGAGAGAAAGAACATGAGATTAGAGGAAGAGTTGATTATTTCTCCTGTAATCAGGAAAAAGGTGGGGTAGGATGGGTGATCTGCCTACAGCTAGTGTTGTTTAGTATCTTTACCCATAAATCTTTGAGTGCTCACCTATTATTTTTTATATTATAAGGCCTTTGCTGAACTTGATTGCTTGAAAAAGCAAAACACTTTATATTTTAATGCATATTATATAGGAAAAAGTAGTGTAAACAGATATAAAACAATATATGAAGAAAAAAACAAACTATAAATAAAGAAAAATTATATCAGAAAAGTTAAAACATTCCTGGGGCCCTGAAGAACCTCATATATATAAACAGATTAATGAATTAAGTTATGCTGGTAGTTTATCATATATGCATTTTCTGCAATGTGTGAGTAAATGTATGTAAAGAACTTAAGTAATTCCCTTGAAGTTATCATTTCATCCTACTCATAGAAACAAATTTATTTTAACCCCATATTTTAATAATGTTACTGTAAGCCTTTACATTTACTAACTTAATCCTCATAATAACACTATAATGCATGTACTACTGTATTCCCATTGTCCTTATGAGAAAATTAAGTAACGTTATAGTCACTAGTAAGTTGTGGAGTAATTTCAAGATCTAGAGAAAAAGTTAGCAGATGAACATTTAAAGCAAACTGAAATGTTTGGAAATAGGTCATGGACATCATTAATTACCACATTTGAATACTCACTAGGAGAAAGCCACTACTTAGACATATCAGAAATTTTATAAAGCATAATCAAAATCTGGTTTGATGTAATGCACAGTAACATGTCAAACATATCAGAAATATTGTTGAGCAGTGGCCTAGTAAGAATGATTTTGACCCAAGTCATTATTTGAAAAGAAAATTGGAAGAGACTGTTTCCAGCAGAATGTTGTTTATTCTCTGGAGACCTTTCACAGGCCGATAACCTGACAGACAATGAAAAATGCATCATGGCTAAACTGACCTAAAACTTTAAATAAAATTCACAGGGTTATTCTTATGTGCAGATACTTTTTAGCTACTACATTGCAGTTTAGAAAACAATAGCTGCAAAAAGAAGCATGGTCTACAACTTCATATATTCTGGGATGTTAGGATCCACTGAAATTTGCTGGTTCTTTTCAATATAATGAATCTTCAGTGCTTGACATTGTCCCACATCATAAATTTCTAAGGAATGGAATGAGCTTTGATTGCCTTACCTTGAAAACCCAAAAATATTGCCCCTTGGAGAAGCCAAAATCCTTGGGTGGTATTTTATTGTTACTAAGAAGACTCCAGGAAATATAATGTACCTATCATTTGTTCATTCTTATACTACTGTTGTGGAAAATCTAGTAACCTGGCTTGTTATTCTCAGTCTTTTCATTCTCTGTTTATAGGAAACAGCTTCTTAAGAAGACAGGAAATTAAAATCTTCTATAGGGCAACACCCTCGGGTCCCCTCCTACTGTAGGAGCTTTTCTGTCCTCTTAATAAATCCTGCTTTCTCAAAAAAAAAAAACAAAAGAAAACCTTCTATAAAATATTTCACCTATTTTCTTTGTCCTGTATGATAGAGTGCTTATATAAGGCAGTTAATAAAAGTAAAATAAATTTAAGTAGCTTTATTAAGGACAATGAAATGCTGAGGTAAAATGAGAAAAGTTGGGAAGGAAAGGGTGTCGTTGAAGAAGACTCTGTGTCTTTTGGTTTGGATAGCTAGATGGATAGTGATTCCACTAAGAGAGGTGGGGAAAAAACCAGATGAAAGAGCAGGTCTGGGGTGAAATGATGGGGAAAGATAGTAAGATCACCTATGCAGCTTTGAGCATGTCCAAGGAGGTACAGGGTAGTATGATGATGGCTAAGACAGGGGCACTGGAGCGGTATTGCCTTCATTGAAATCTTGGCTCCCACATTTTCGGTTTGTGTGCTGAAGAAAAAGCTATCAAGCATCTCTGTGCTTTAGTTGTGCCTCCTAGAACCCGGAGATAGTAATTGTACTTGTTGTTGTCAGGAATAAATAAGTGAATTCACTTGAATTAGTTCTGAACAGTGGTACAGACCAAGCACTTAAAAACATGAATGGACGCTGAAAATCATTTCTAAATTTGGGTTAGAAGTAAAGAGAAAGTCAACATGAGAGATGCAAACAGCGACCACAGTAAAATTACCTGAGGAGGGAGTGTCCCTCATGAAAAAGCTGTGCTGCAAATGTTACTTTGAGTAGTTACTTTATATTCTAATTTTAAATGCTTTTAAAGTCAGATTGTATAACTACACAGGAAGGGATGGAAAGAGGTCATATAAACTTTTCGTATGCAAAAGGAAATGCAATTAGAAAGCTTTTGAAGAAAACAGAAAATAATGTGGTTTCATCCTTCAGGACAACAAGCAGAGCCCACTTGTTGATAATGGCAAAAGCCGTTTCTTCACCCTACAAGGGTGAAGGAAGGGGAGATGGAACCCAGAGTTGAGCAAAGAAATAAATGAACTTCCTGTGGCAGTATAGGACACTTATAGTCGAATTGATGCTGTGACACAAAAATAGTTGCAGAGGGTTTGGGACCAGGTGAATCTGAAAGTCTCCAGAGCAGTGCAAAAACCCATGAAGATTTCTGATGAGTCAAGGAGAACGTATTCTAATCAAACTTGGCATCAGAAAGTGGGATTAGATTAAGTATACAGATTTCCACTTTGAGATTACCTAGATCCCTCTGAACATCGATCATCATTTAAATATTTAGCACTTGCATTAAGACCTAAAGTCTGAATGTTCTTTTCCTGGATTTAGCATGTTAAGATATTTAATACATGTTGGGAGATTACACTTCTCTTACCTGGATCTTAGAAATAGCCTCCAACTACTCTCTTTGTCTCTACTTTTTTTTTCCTTTTTTCATAACTGCTATTTATTTTTCTATGACATAAATCTCATCTTGTCACTTGTGTAACAAACATCACACTTCATTTCTGGGCTCTAGGAGAACTGTGAAACTCCTTGAAATTTTATGTCAAATTGTGTGGATATAGCATTTTATTCTGGGTCTTTAGCTCCATAGAATTGCTTAGTAGAACAAATATATGTTTTTCTGTTCTGCTCCACTTTATATTTTTAGACTTATCTGCAGCTATTACCATATGACCTATGCCACACATATTACACTATGTGTATTATAGATCAGAGCTTGTCAAATTATAGTGTGCTTAATAAATAGCCAGGTTGGGGGTCAGGGGAAACAGGAATCTTGTTAAAAATGAGAATTCTGATTCAGTAGATCTGGACTGTGGCCAAAGGTTGTACATTTCTCACAATCTCTCAAAGTTCAAGGTGTCCAAGGAGCACGTGTTGACAAGCAAAACTATATAGTTACTCATGCCACATAACAAAGATAAGACCACATATAACAACAACAACACACATACACCCTAATTCCCAAGGAATTATCACCTAAACATAGCATATAATCCATTCCTGTCCTTGTAAATTTACACAGGCTATTTCCTTTTCCTGGGCTAATATCCTTCCTCTTCCTTATCAGTTGACACATTCCTGATTCCAACACACTTTGTGAGAGTTCATTTGGATAATAAACACTGAATCATAATAGCCAAGGCAAGGACTGGGTCTTTCCATTTTGATCCCTTTTACCTAAGTGCTTTCATTTAATGAATTTAAGATGGGATGCTGCATACAGGTCTCTTCCAACCCAGGTGGAGGGACAAGATTAATTGTCATAATATACCATGACAAAACAACAATATCATAGGAACTGTTAACATTTTATTCCTAAGATAATCATTTTATGTACATAAATAAAATACATAAAATTCAATGGTTCCAAGCTTATAGACACTAAGTTAAAAACTCCAATATATATTTTAAAAAGGAGAGAGTAACAGGGGATAGGGATAATATGGGTCAAATCGGTTTCTATGTGGGTCACAATGGTAGTGGTGAAAGGACAGAGAGGACTCTTCTTATTTACAGTAAAAGAGGGCAGAGAGTGCATAGACAATAGACTAAAGGCAAAAATAGACATTGCCCACGGGTCGTCCATGAGTAGAAGATGAGGAATGAAGAATTAAGGAGATAAGCCTTATCAAAGTGGAGGGGCAGTGCTGGTGATATCAGTTGAAAAGGTGAATGGGCCTGAAAATTAACGGAATTTTTAGTCACTGGAGATGTAAGAAAGGAGCAAGACATTAAGGTTCCATAGCAAGAGAGCTCCATAATTCCACAACAGAAATGTGTTCAAGAAGGATTCGTGACTGGGCGTGGTGGCTCTCGCCTATAATCCCAGCACTTTGGGAGGTCAAGGTGAAAGGATTGCCTGAGCCCACATGTTTGAGACCAGCCTTGGCAACTTGGCAAGACCTCATCTCTGCAACAAATCAAAAACTTAGCCAAGAATGGTGGTGTGTGCCTGCAGTTCCAGCTACTTGGAAGGCTGAGGCGGAAGGATCACCTGAGCCCCGCGGTTGAGGCTGCGGTGGTTGGGAGCGTGCCACTGCCCTCCAGCCTGGGTGAAAGAGTAATACTCAAACTCAAAAAAAAAAAAAAAAGGATTTGTTTTAATAAAACAAAACTTAAATAGCATAATATATTTCTTACAAAAATCATTCCTTCAATATGTTATGAGACATTTGAAAAGGAAAATATTCTATGTGACATTTTGATTTACCTTTCCATCTATGATATTAAATTACCTATCCACATTTACTTAAAAGTTCATGATTTCAAAAGGAACAAACAAAATCGATCTTCATTATTTCTTTCATGTCTAGAACTAGTTCCTAACTTCAACACGCTTCATGGAAGGACGTGAGTTGTAGCGCACTGAGGCTATTGAAACAAGTTTAGTCTCAGTACTTGAGAAGTCACAGATTTTTTTTTTAAGTGCACAGAATAAGTTGTTTAACTGAAGTCAATAAAATAGTTTCAGGATAATTTACAAGTAGTCCTTCTCATTCCTGGCATTTTTAACACAAAATTGGGATATGATGTCATCCCCACCGGGTAAAGATAGTGTAGTGTAAAATAAATATCCACAGCAAGAAAAATATATGTTCCCTATAGTATTGTTATGTTTGCGTTTTTTTAAAAAGTTTGTAGAATATATTTAACAGTCACACTGAAGCAAGAAGATGTCAAAGAAGTTAGATAAGGATAAAAGCACTGAAACATAGTTAAAGCTTTAATTCAATGATTCACCTTGCTTTCAGTTTGAACACTTTCTCCTGAATAGGAGCGTCAGGTCCCCTTTGTATACATGCTGGTTTCTATCAATTTGGAGTCAGGAAACTAATTAACTAGAAATTAAAGCTATTTTAATATAAAATAAAGTTACACTGGTTCCACTAAATGTATATTTTATTAACTTTTGGCTTAAAATGTCGCACATTTTTTGCCTGCCTTGTACAATTATAAATCCTCTCACCAAAACTTATTTCATCGATATTAATCTTCAAAATATGCTTATTATCATATAAAATTTAATGTGAGCACACACGATGGTATTTTTAGTCTTTAAATTACACCACAGTTTATTTTAAATTATTAACATGAGAGCAGTATGTAAATAAGTAATTTGGCTAAATTCAAATTTCATTATCATTAAAAATGCAACAGTATTTTTATATTCCACAATATTGTAAAGCCAACTCTTCAACTGAAAAATTTATGTAAGAATACTCTCTTTCTTTTCCAAGTGAAAGTTGGGTATAAATATGCTTATTTCAAGGTTTTCCAAATGCTTCACAAAGTAATGTGTTGAATATGACCCTTTCTTGGGCATATTACCTTTCTCACTGTTAGGTCAGAATCTTGCTGGGGCCTCCAAAATGCTAGGTCAAAATACCAGTGAGGCCTTCAAAATGTCAGGCAGACCAGGGGGTCTGTGATTCGGCACTGGGTGAAATATTCAAAGAATTGAACAGGAATTAGATTGGAAAATATAATTTATTTAGAAAGTAAAATAGAGTGAAAGAGAGAGGAGATTCACCTCCCCAAGGCAGGGGAAGGGGCCAAAGCTTAGGAAACATGGTGGCCATAGCTCACAGAGCCAAAAGAGCTGACTGGAGTTTAGCAAAGCAATGGTGATGAGCTGCTTGAGGTTGAATGCTTTTTAAACTTTCTCTTTGTTGAGAGCAGGTCATTAAGGCAATTGGGTAGTGGTCTGTTTCAAGTCATCATGAAGGAGACAGGTAAGCACATGTACTGACCTTAGGTGCAGATAGGTGGGTTGCTATGTTGATCATGAAAGGCTGATTAGGTTAACTTTTTTCTTATGCAAATTATTGGACTAGAAAAGCTACTTAGTACAAAACAAGCTGGGGAGGGGTTGTAAAACAATTATCAATAGCTACATCTGAGAAACTGTCCTTGATTAGAGGGCAAGTTAGGTAATGTTAAGAGAATATGACAGAACTAGGCAGTGTCAAAATGGCTGTTCTTTAGGATTATTCCATTAAATAATTTCATTTTGGCATTACACCCTTTTACTCATTATGACACATAATACACTTATTAGTTATACGAGAGTTACTGACATGAATTATAATAAGAACATTAAAAATTATTGTTTCTTGTTGATAGTATGTTCTTATTTTGATTTATGAGGGAAATAGGTATTATTATTTCAGTATAGAGTTAAGAATATAAGTGGTTTAAATAACTTGGAATGCTTAACAGCAGATATCAAAATGTTCATAACAATATGCTAAAGCGGTGTTGAGAAATAATTTTATGATAATAAATTCTTACATCAAGGACAAGGTAGGATCTCAGATAGAAAAAAAATTATAAGTTCCTCTCTCAAGAAACTAGAAATAGAAGAGCAAAATAAAATCAAAGCAAATCCAAGAAAGTAAATAATAAAGATTAAGAAAAAATGGTAAAATTTAAATAGAAAAGCAATAGAGAAAAATCAATGAAAAATCAATAAATTCGATAAATCTCTTGTAAGCATGATAGAAGCAAAAAGATAAATGACACAAATTACCAATATCAGGAATGAAACAACAAAAAAATCATCAAAGTTCTGACAGCCTTGAAAAAGATCATGCTGGAAACAACTTTCTACTTACAAATTTAACAACTGAGAAGAAAGGGACCGATTCCTTAGAAAACACAAACTAAACTTACCCAATATGAAGCAGGTAATTGACTAGTCCTATAACTGTGAAAGAAATTGGAGTTGTAATTGAAAATCCCCTGAAAGAGAAATTTCTAGGCCCAGGTGGATTTACTGGAAAATTTGACCAAACATTTACAGAGAAATTAACAAGCACTTTAACTTTCAACCAGCTCTTCCAGACAACAGAGAGACAGGATCTCTTCTAGAAAATAGAGAGGAAAGACTTCCCAACTTATTTTATAAGGCCAGATATTATACTGATACTGGCCAGTACAAAGATGTAATACAAAAATAACAATAATAATAATACAAACTACAGACCAATGTCTCTCATGAACACAAAAATCTTCAACAAAATATTTGTACACTGAATTCAACAATTCATAAATAGAATTATAAATCATGACAAAATGGGTATTATTTCAAGTTTACAAGGAGGGTTTAACATTCAAAATTTAGTCAATCTAAGCCATCATGTCGATGGCCTGTAAGAAGACAAATTATATGATTGTATCGATTGCTACAGGAAAAGCATTTGACAAAATTCAGTACCCATTTATACTAAAAATTCAGCAAGTTAGAAATAGGGGAAATGACCTCAACATTATAAAAAAAATTAAAAAGCCTACAGCTAACATGATACTTAATGGTGAATGCCTCCTCCTATGACTGTGAATAAAGTAACAATATTCATTCTTACCACTCAGTCAACATAGTACTAGAAGTTCTAGTTACTGTCATAAGGAAAGTAAAAGAAATAAAAGGAATTACAGATTGAAAAGCAGAAGAAATAAAACTGCTCCTATATGCAGAAGTTATGATTGCCTTTGTAGAAAACCCATGGCATCTACACAAAAGCTCCTAGAACTGTTATGTGAGTTCAGCAAGCTTGCAGAATACAAGGTCAACACACAAAAATCAATCAAATTACTATGTAATGCCAATGAACTTTAAGAGACCCAAATTAAAAACAATACCATTTATAATCAACCCAATGAAAATGAAATACTTACTTACAGTTAATAAAACACATACAGAATGTATACATGGAAACTTATGCTGTTGAAAGAAATCAATGAAAATGCAAACAAATGTAGCAATATACCATATTTATAGATTCAAGAACTCAACATAAAAAAAAGTTAATTCTCCCCAGATTGTTCTATGAGTTTAATGAGGCTTACTATCAATATCCCAGCAAGAATTTTTATAAGTATAGACAAGTTTATGATAAAATGTTTGTAAAAAATCACAGCCCTAGAAAACCTTTTAAAAAAATCTTCATAGAGAAGAATAAAATAGGAGGAATCACTCTACCCAATATCAAAGCTTCTTATATAGTGAAGGTAATTAAAGCCATGTGATATTGGCAGAGGGATATCTATTATAGATCATTGGAACAGGATAGAGAACCCATAACTACACCTATACAAATAGGTTTAACCAATTTTTGACAAAGATGCAAAAGCAATTCAGTAGAGAAAATATAGCCATATCAACAAATGGTGCTGAAACAACTGGACATCTATAAGCAAAATAAACCTCAGCCTAATCCTCAAATCTTATAAACAACTTGATTCAAAATTGACATAGATATAAATGTAAAAGGTAAAACTTTTAGAAAAAACATAGAAGAAACTCTTTGGAGTCTAAGACTAGGTGGATAACTCTTAGATTTGACATCAAAAGCATAATTCTACATAAATTTTAACAATTACCTGAGCGTGACAGGGTGCACCTGTAGTCCCAGCTACTTGCTAGACTTAATCGGAAGGATTGGCTGAGCCCAGCAGGTGGAGGCTGCGGTGAGCAGTGAGTCTGATCTTGCCACTGCACTCCAACCTGGGTGACACAGTGAGATCTCAACTCAAAAAAAGGAAGGAAGGAAGGAAGGAAAGAAGGAAGGAAGGAAGGAAGGAAGGAAGGAGGGAGGGAAGGAGGGGAGGAAGGAAGGAAGGGCACGATCTATAAAAGAAAAACTTGATAATGTGAACCTCATCAAAATTAAAAATATTAACTTTGTAGAAGATTGCATAAAGATGAAAAGACAAGCTACACAATGAAAGAAAATATCTGCAAACCACATATCTGAAAAGGGGCTACTTTCAAAACTCAACAGTGAAAAATGATTCCATTGAAAATGGGCACAAGATGTGAACAGACATGTCACCTAAGAGAATGTAGAGATGACATATATGCACATGAAAAGATATTCGACACTATCAGTCACAAAAAATGCAAATTTAGACCACAGTGAGAGTGCTTGTTTCATCAGCACATAAACTAAAATTGAACAATACAGTGGTTAGCACGGCTCCTGCATAAGTGTAAAACACAGTCATGAAGTGTTCTTGTTTTGCTTTCCTTTTCTAATGTTTACAGATGGATCAACTGAAGTTCCAGTAATTGAAGTGACTTACCCAGCTGAGGATTGTTCTAGCTTTAAACTCCATTTTCATTTCCTCTTCCTCTTCCAAACAAAAATCCCAGTGAGATATCATTAAGCACCTGTCAGAATAGCTATAATTAAAATAGTGACAATATCAAATAAGGCAAAGATGTGAAGATACCAGATCATTCAAAAAAAAAAAAGCCACTGAAAAAGCCAATCCCAAATGACAGTATACTATTTAATTCTATGTATGTAACATTTTTGAAAATGACACAATTTTAGAGGTGGAAGACAGATTAGTGATTCTCAAAGTTATGGTTGGGGGTAGGTAGGGCAGAGTTATGAGAAGGAGGTTAAGTGTGGTTATAAAAACACAGCACAAGGGGTCTTTGTGGTGGTGTTCAGTATGGTGACTGTAGTGGTGCATACACTAACCTGCATAGGTAATAAAATTGCATGGAACTAAATACACATACTCAGACACATGTAAGTGCAAATAAAACTGGAAAAACTATATATATGTATTTTTTTGTTGGGGGGGAAGAGTTGGGGTGACAGAGTGAGACCCCTTCCATCTCAGCCTCCCTAGTAGCTGGGACTATAGGCATACGTCATCATGCCCCGCTCATTTTTCTATTTTTTGTAGAAACAAGATCTTACTATATTGCCCAGACTGGTATCAAACTCCTGGGCTCAGACGATCTTCCTGCCTCAACCTCCCAAAGTGCTGGAATTGCAGGCCTGGTCAATTTAAGTAATATTGATATCACTGTCAGTACCCTGATTGTGTATACTACAGTTTCTACAGTAGGTTACTTTGGGGCAAATATTGTAAAGTGTACATAAGATTATTCTTTATTATTTCTAACATGTGTATGTGAATCTAAAATTATACCAAAATTTAGAAGCTAAATCTTTAAAAATCCACAGTGAATATAATTCAACCTTAAAGAAAGAAGGAAACCCTGTCATCTGCCACAACATGAATAAACCTGGAGAACATTGAATTAACTGAAAAGAGGCAGGCACAGAAACAAAGATATTGTATGATCTTACTTGTGGAATCTTAAAATGTTGATCTCTTAGAAGCAGAGAGTAGATGGTGGTTACCAGGAGCAGGGTGGAGCAGAAGGGGGAAGATATTGGTCAAAGGATACAAAATTTCAGTTTGATAAGAGGAATAAGTTGAAGAGACATATTATACAACATGGTGACTATAGTTAATAACAAATGAATTGCATCCTTGAAAATCACTAGGAATAGGTTTTGAGTGTTCTCAGCACAAAAAAATGATAATTATGTGAGGTAATGTGTATGTTAATTAGATAGACTTAGCCAATCCACAATGTATATATATATTTTAAAACATCGTGTTGTACAGGACAAATATATATTATTTTTATTTGTCAATTTAAAAGCTTAGTGTTAAAAAGTATAATTGCAAATAAATATTAATGATATGGGGAAGTGATTATGCTAAAATAAGTGGGAAAATACTATATGCCATGCTTCCTATATTAGATGAAACTGTTTCTAAAATATAAATTAAATTATCCCATGCACATTGTAATTAAAACCACAGTGAAACTGTGCATCATAAGGAAATATCTGAAGTACTGGGAAAACTCCATTGCTTAAGAAATGAAATTCTGGCTGGGCTTGGTGGTTCAGCCTGTAAACCCAGCACTTTCGGAGGCTAAAGCGAGTGGATTGCCTGAGCCCACGGGTTCGAGACCAGCCCTGACCTCGTCTCTACAATAAATAGAAAATTAGCCGGGCGTGGTAGTGCGCACCTAGGAAAGCTGAGGCAGAAGCATCGCAGGAGCCCAGCAGGTTGACACTGGGTGGCCGTGAGCGTGGCACTTCACTCCAGCCTGGGAGACGGGGTGAGACTCCAACTCAAAAAAAAAAAAAGAAATTCTCTATAATATTTTTATTTTAAAATTTCACCTTTTTGTTTTTATTATGACACTGTAATTTCTGCGTAGCTAAAATTAAAAGAGAGAAATTGGTTCTCCCTAAAGAATGTGCATTAAAAAAAGTAGTGAATAATAATATAGTCATTAATTAATAATACAGTAAAATACATTTAAACTGAGAGATTGAGAATTATATTGTCAATGTCAGCTCAACATCATTTTCAGTGGCTCTCTGTCATACACAGCAGTTCTCTACCATTTTACATGTCATAAAACACTCAGAAAATTATATTTATGTGTCACATGTGTTAAAGCCTGAGGCAACCAGCCATTTTTCTCCAGAGACTGCAAGTTCCACCCACCCACCTCAAGACTAAAGGTGTCAGTGTCTTAACACACTTGTAATTTCGCGTAGACTTTGAAAAGTTCAGATATAGATTGAAATTCAAAATTTTTATTTTCTTCCTGGTTGGGAAGTTCTCTAGTATCTGTGGTTTTCCTACACATCAGCTATATCTTCTTCCATTTTATGCCTCATACTGGGAGCTCAAATAATGAGCATTTCTCCTAGTTTTCCAAACACACCAAGCCTATTGAGTCTTCTCTATTTCTACACTTATTAATTCCTCTCTGGAAGGCTCCCCATGCCTCCTATATCTAACACACACCTTTCATCTCTGCTTAAAGTCTGTTTTTCAATATAATTTCATTTGTCAGATCAGTATTTTGTGCAGACCCCAAATTTAATAATTATTTTACTGTATTCATTTTTTTACTCGATAATATCCTGATTGGACTACAACACCCTTGGGTATAAGAAGTACATATTTTTAGTCTTTTTTTCAAGGTTAGTAAAGATACAACAGAGTAGAAAGTTAATATATACTTGTTGAATAAGTTCATAAATACTTGGAGGACATTTATAAGATTGTATTCATTCTGACAGAATAACATCTTTATTACATCTTTGCATAATATGTAGACTTTTTCATTGCTGAATGAGAGTTATCAATTGGTCTGGGGGGGACCCTTGGATGTAAAAATTTGCACACAATTTCTTTATTCACAGATTCCCTCATTCACCACCTAAAGACCATCTACTGTCTGGCTATGGATTGTACAAAAAGATCATTTTAAATGGGAACACATTTTTATTCTGTTGTACACGCCATTAGTATGATTTGATATTTAACGTGTGCAGATAACATTGTACTAAATTATGAATTATGTGTTGAGGAAAAAGAAGTCAGCAAGTTCCTAATAAATTAAAAGTATTTCATAGCCAGGCTCGGTGGCTCAGCCTGTAATCCCGTACCTTTGGGAGGCTGAGGTGAGTGGATTGCCTGAGCCCGCGGGTTCGAGACCCGTCTGGGCAAGCGAGACCTCATCTCTACAATAAATCAAAAAATTAGCTGGGCGTGGTAGCGCGCGCCTGTAATTCCAGCTACTTGGAAGGCTGAGGCGGAAGGATCACCGGAGCCCAGCAGG